>PVIR01000100.1:0-32015 GCA_004026965.1 Petromus typicus | reverse complement strand
CTGGGATTACAAGTGTGTGCCACCAGGTCCTGCTCTGGAAATCTTTTGGAATGGGTAGAACTCACACAAGAGATTCTCTCTCTCTCTCTCTGTGTCTCTCTTTCTCTTTCTCTCACTCACGGGACCTCCAGCTTGCCAGGCAGGTACTGTACCACTGAGCTAAGTCCCCAGTCCAGGAGACCATCTCTTTATAATTATTCCTCATAAATATCATCCAGTTTGGTTACTCATTCTTTTTGCGGGAGATAATACAAACACAATTTTGTAAAAATTCAACTCAGTTCTTTTTTCTACTATTTTTCGTCGATTTTTATTTTCTAGTAGTACATGTTCACGGTCTACAGTGATAGCAGGAAGTTAGTACATGTGTATAACACATCTTAATTCATTATTCATCCCCTTCTTCCCTCACTCTCTTCTTCCTCCATCTTAGTCTCCTCATTTACAAAAGATCTATTTCCTATCATCTATCTTTTACCTTGCTCTTTATTTATGTTTTGAGTTTCTCATATAAGGGAAACCATATGCTATTTAAGTTTATGTGTCTGATTTATTTCACTTAATATTATATTTTCCAGTGCATCAGTTTTTCTATAATTGCTTCAAATTTATGCTTTGTGGCAGAGTAGTACACCCTGGTGTATAAATGCCACATTTTCCTCATCCACTTTTCTGTTGATGGCCATATAAGGGGTGAAGATTTGGTACGATTGATGATATTTACAGTGATGAGATGCTGCCTTTAAGAACAGCTTCCCAACGCAGTTTCAAGAACCTGAGCAGAGGTGGTACTGTTTTCAGGTCGGGTGATCTGCTTTAAAACAGCTCTGCTTAGAAGTAGTCATTTTGATATATATATGTTTTCAAAATCAAATCCAACTCAAACTTTTCTCAAGAATTAGCTTGGTATTGTGAGTTAGATTCATCAACCCAGAGACGGGCAATTGGTTAGTGGCTGTGCCAGCCTGGAGCTCTGTCCACATTCTTATTGCTAGTTTGATGGGCTTCACAGGGTTGCGGATGCCATTCACGAAGGGTAGAGTTAGTTAGTAGATGATACAAAATTCAAAATGACTTATAAAGTTTCATTTGTTGGATACGTTTGGCTCTAGTAGTTTTTACATTTAGAAATACTTTCTAGGAGAACACTCATGAACATGAATAGAGATAGGAGCATTTATCACAATGTTTAAATAGCAAATAAGTAAAAGCAACATAGTTAACAAATTATGGATAGAAATATCTAACTACTAAAATGATGCCTTAAATGGCTCATATGTATGAAAAAATGTCCATTTGTATTTATAATTAGAGAAATGCAAATGAAAACTACCCAGAGATACCATTTGCACTTTCCTGGTGGAAGAAAATAATCATTCACTGGATGATGCTATAGGAAATCAGACCCTATAAAAGTACAGGTGGGAATATGAATTGATAGACTCCATGTCAAGGGCAAGCTGGAAGTATCTATCCAAACTACAAGTACACATACTTCTTAGCACACCTTTTTATGCTATCTTACAGATATAGTTGCATGCATGTAAGATGACTTGTATAAAATTGTTCACTGAAATATCGTTTTAACAGTCAACAACTGCAGACAACTCAAATATCCAGCAAGAGACTAGCAAAATAAATTATGGTTCATTTATCACTTAAGCAGCTGTGAAAGAAAAGGAACATTCTATGTACAAATATAAAATGATCTTCAAGTAGAAAAACGTGGATACAGTATGTTATATACTGCTTTTTGTATAAAAAGGGCAGAGATAAAAATCTGTATTTGCTTGTGATTACATAGAGAAATTCTGCATGGATATATAAGAAACTAACAACAGTTGTTGTTCGTGGAGGGTGGGATTTGCGTCAAATGCAGGATACAGAAATAGGGACATGCAAACATATCACCTGTCAGAATAGTCAATAATAGTGAGAGAGATCTTCATAATATATGAGTGGAAAAAAAGTATGGTGAAGGCTGGGATTTAGCTCAGTGGTTCCGGCGTCTGCCTTGCAAGCGCAAGGGCCCAGGTTTGATTCTGGTAACCACATACAACGATGCAAGGTATGGTGACTCATGCCCACCAGCAATCGGTACTGCATACCTCATGCCTCTAATTCCAGCACTCGAGAGGCAGAGGCAGGAGGATTCGTGTGAGTTCCAGGCTTGCCTGGGCTATATAGTGAGCTCAGGGCCAACCTGAACTACAAAAGCATGACCCTGTCTCAAAAAAAAAAAAAAAAAAAAAAGGAATATTCACGTTCCTGTGTATAGTGTGATCTATATTTTGTAAAAGTATACCCCAGAAAATAAAGCTTAGAAGATTTTCATGCCCCTTGTCTCAGTGCTGATACTACATATTAATTGTAATGTTTATTATTTGCTTATGGGCTTTTCTAAATTTTCTGCCATTAACATGTTGTTCAATACACTGCTACTCTAAAATGTAACTTTTTTTTTAAAGTTGTGGATTAATGTTAGCAGAAATCAACAAGAAATACTCTAAAATTTAGTTTCACCTTCCAAATCAACCTACACATTCCAGCAAAGACACAAATGACTCCTGTCAGCGATATTGCTTGGAAAAATGATTGGATTGGGTGCAAGCAAAAGCAGCTGCCTTCAAGAGCTATAATACTAACATGTCTGTAGAGTAGTGTAGAGGAAATATCAGGAATAGAATGGTTCAATCAGGCTTAAAAATACTACAAAGGTGAGATTAAATGTTGTGAAATAGATGAGGTAGATCAGTTGAAAGAGTGAGGCAGATAAGTGGATGAACAAAGTTGTAAACACTCACTGATGTCAGAATACCAAGAGAGGACAGAGATGTGTTTAAGTGGGTCTTTGGGTGGTTGTGTAACTAGTTGCTGGACTACAGGCTGTTCACACAGCATTTGTCCTGTGGTGGGGGGAGGCGGTGAATCCTCATCCACCCCTCTTTGTGTTTATGTTTAAAGGTGCAGAGTTCTTGTGAAATAGCACCTAGACCTTTCTGGAACTCTCTTGGGGACTCGCGGAAGGAAGAAGACTTGTGAGCCTATGGCGGTAGAGACCTCAGTGCAATAGCTGTGTCTGCATAGCCTTTGTAAGATACTCTTTAGTTCAGAATGCATTTCCTTCTACTGTCTCCGTTGAGCAGGCTCTCCCACATCACAGTTTTAGTTCAGTGTCCTATATTTAAGAACTGTAAGTACCATAAAGACAGAAACCACTGTCTTCCTTTTGTTTGCTCAGCTTTTAGGCCAGGGCTTGGTCCAAAGTAGGTATTCAGCAAGTGATTGGAGTTGATTACAGTTTCCAGCTCTGTTCTATTTTGACTGGAAGGTGGTGGAACCTGTTGTTCCCAGCAATAAACTCTGACCTGAATGACGACTGAGATTTCTGTGTATCTTTTCCTTGCTCAGCCTATCGTACAGATGATTGCCAGCCCTGGGTTCTGCCCGTTGTGAGGAAGGTGGAGCAGAAGATTGCTAATGACACGAGTCTCAACCATGAGTATCTGCCCATCCTGGGCCTGGCGGAGTTTCGGACCTGTGCTTCTCGTCTTGCCCTTGGGGACGATAGCCCAGCTCTCCAGGAGAAGCGGGTGAGTTTGGAGTGAGGGCTGCCTTTTCTCTTTCTAAAGTATGAAAATAAAATACAGAAGAACAAAAAACCATGAAAATACATAGAAGTTGAAAATGGATTTTTATTTTTATTTATTTATTTGAGACGGGGTCTTGCTTTCTAGTTCAGGCTGGCCCTGAGCTCTGCCTCAAACTCATATCACAGCAATCTTCCTGCCTCTGCCTCCCGAGTGCTGGGATTACAGGCATGAGCCCAGCACTGTGGTATGTGGTACTGGTTGCTGCTGGGAGTGAGTCTCCACGCCCAGTGTAGTATATGGTTACCGGGGGATCGAACCCGGGCCCTTGCTCTTGCAAGACAGGCACCGAAACCACTGAGCTAAATCCCCGGCCTCTGCATTTTTATTTTTAAGTGTTAGGTGTTATGTCTAGTGATGGGTAAGAAGTAAGGGTTTACATAGGGTGAGTTTAGGAACCTGGTAGTGGAGAGGAAAGCATATCATCTTCAGTTGTTCAGTTTTGTCTATTAGATACCAGATTTCAGCTGCTGGCTTTGAAGTAGTCAGTGGAGATGCCAAGCAAAGGGTATTTAATAAATTCATAAGAGACTGGGTCCAGCCCATCCCAGCCACTACTTTTGACCATATGCAAGTCATTTACTCCCCTGGTCTCCACATCTCTATATTAAAAAAACACAGATTTGTGATTCATGGTCTTATAAGGAGCACTTGTATAGGGAATCATTTAAAAGACTTTTCCTGAAATTGTATGCACAATTTTTTTGTGTGTGTTTATTTGGATGGAGAAGGTTCATCGATTTGGAATCAGATTTTCAAAAGGTGTGTGACTCTTCCCCCAAATTCAAAAGCCACTAGTCTAAATGCTCTTTGAAGTCTTTGCCAGTCTAATATTATTAATACTTCTGGCCTTGATCTCACCACTGCTCAGTTACATTTTGCTGTTATTAACTAGAGACATGCAGAAGCAAACATAGCCAGATAGGCCGTGTGTGGCAGGAATTGGTTATGGGACAGATTCCGTGTGTTGTATGAATTCAGAGGAGAGGGAGGCTCATGAAGGCAACACATGGGCCTTGAGCTGAGCCTTGGAGAGTATGTGAATGTGGCCCAGACACTGACACTGCACTCTGCCTGTGCGTTAAGATTGCGTGTGTGCATGTGTGTGTATGTGCCTATGTGTGTATGTGTGTGTCTGTCTGTATTCTGGTCCCAGGAGCCCTAGGCCAATCCAGTCAAGTCAGCTTTCTTCTTCTCTTCCCTTCTTTCTTTCCTCCCCCTTTCTCTCCCAACATGGACTTATTATTTAAAAGTCCCCAGGGGATCCTAAGTGTAACCAGATTTGAGAAGGGAAAATGGAAAGGTAACCTTGTCTGGCGGGGAGAGTCCAGGGGCAGAGCTGGTCCCTAGGCATGTCGAGGTTGTAAAGAGATCCGGCTTGGCGGAGCTGGAACCTGTTGTACAGATGAGACGGGCTGATTTTGGCAGCCAGGACAGCGGAAGCCTATTCAAGGTTCGAACAGGAGTTACCCAATGAGTGTTGTTTGAAGAAGATAATGGAGGATAGATGGGTGGGAAAGGAAAGAGCTTGGATTTTTGCAATAGTCCAGGGAGATGTTGGGCAATTTCATCCATTTGCCCCCGTTACCCTCTTGGGCCACGTTGTAATGTAGCCTGTGGTTCGTGCACTGGAGGGATAGCAGAGATACTCTTCACACACTCCTTACCGTGGAGATTTTTCTTTTGCATATGATGTTACCCAGATGCTTGGAGAAGCACAGGTGCAGGGCAAAATGAAGATTACTCAGGTGTAGGTTTTTGCATGCGTCTGGTGAATGCCTTAGAACCCAGGTCAGTGGTTAAACAATAATTAGGGTTTTGATTGATAGGCATGCAGCAGTGGGGAGCCTCAAGGAGAAAGATGTGCGGGGAGGAGTATTAGAGTGTGGAGATGAGGAGCCAGTGGAGAACTTGCTCTGAAAACCAGTGTTCTCCTTGAGGGGTAGAGCGAGAGTCCCAATGAAATTTGAAAGTGAGGAGCTTAGACAGCCCAAGGCTTATCTTCTTGGACCCTGAAGATAAGTTACTTGGAACTCCATGGACTGAGGGGAACCGAGTCTGCTGGGCAGCTGCTTCCATGAACACTGCATTTCTTACCCAGTTACCGCGCTGGCAGGTGTTCCTGTCTACCTGCCGATTACTGTTCTAACCTCATTATACTGTAAGGCTTGGGTCATTGTTTGTGGCCTTGATGAAGGGTCACAGGGCCCCCTCTTGGTCTGCTTCATCTGGTATTGTGTTTTTGATCACAGAACACATTTGAAGATTTTTTTTTTTTTGATTGGTGTAGGATACTCTTGGCATCTGCCTCACTCTAGGTGCCAGTTCCTCCCGAGCTCTGAGCCTGGGCTCTTTTGCTAGATGTCCTTACCACCGCAGGCTACTGCCTTCATTCAGTCCTCCAGCACTTCATCATGGGTTCTTCTACCTGCCTTCTACTGACTTTCCTGCCTCCAGTGTCTTCCTCATCCCAGGGCATCCTGCACACTGCAGTTAGCATGAGACATGGCTGGAAAGTTCACAGTCAGCCTGGGCTGTGTGCTGCTCTGAGTTGGGAGGTGGTCATGGCTCTTGGACCCTCCAGAGATTTGTGGAGAGTCCACAAACATGCCAAAGAATACAAAGTTTAAAGCACTTTAAGCAACTAGCAAGGCAGTGGTGTGAGAAGATAGTATACTTGTGAGAGTTCCAAACAGTCAAGGCCTACAGGAGTTATCTGCTCTGAGGTCTAAGGTAGGATTTCTTTTAAGCCTCAGAATGTGAAGAAATGGGGAGGTGGGTCTCTGACTGACAGGGCTCTTTCCAATCAGTTCTGAGTCTCTGCCTTCAGTTTGAGTAAAGAGGGGGAATTTGGAAGAAGGTGTAAAGTGTACTCAGGAAGCCAGGGAACTTTGAACTCAGGAAATCTAGGCTCTGATCTGTCTTAGGATCCTCTTCGTGCCCTGTTGCCCGTTTCCTGGTTCCAGCTCATATCTAGCTAGCTACTTAAACTCTACCTCAGAAAGAGTTAATCATGAGCCAGGCACACCTGTAATCCCAGCACTGAGGAGGCTGAGGCAAGAGATTCACTGTGAGCTTGAGGAGTTTGAGAGTTTGAGTTCGAGGCCAGCCTGAACTGCATAGTGAGACCCTGTCTCAAATAAATAGACAGACAGACAGACAGATAGACAGTTAATCATGTCATGTTCCCCACCCCTTGCCCAGCCCAGCCCCTGCAGTGGTTCCTTCCATCGCCTACAGGGTAAAATCCGGCCCTTGTAGTTGATATCCTGTGAGTTTAGTTAACATCCTTCATTTCCCAGGAAGCTTTCTGTTTTTAAGACCCACTGAATCCTATCATGACGTAGTTCTTCCCTCTCCCTGGAAGCCTTCCCTCATCTCTTCCCCCTCTTCTTCCTTTAGATAGTTCAGCACAGGTTTGTACAGCACGATGTGCCAGGTACTGCCGTGCACGCTGAGTTGAAGCTGGCCCTGGCCATGAGCAGTTCCTGGTCAGCCCTCCCGTTCCCCACAGAAAAGACACAACATCAGCAAATATGATCTCAGATAAGGGTTCCCCAGTCCAGCAGTTAGGCACAGAGGTCAGTCTTATCTGACTTTGTACTCACTTTTTCCAGATTTCCCTCGTCCGGATATCTTTGCTGATCCACCCAGGTCCAGTTACCTGGCTCCTTGAGAATTATGGACTTATTTCCTTTGATAAAAATGCTTTTCTTTGATCCCAGAATAGGACCTTCTTGGGCCCTAGATTAATTGGCCAAACATGAGTTTCCTGAACAACGAAACTGCTCCATTACTGATTCACTCAGAACTAATTTCTATGCTGATAATTAGGGCAATGTCTATTTTACCAAAGCCAAACAGAGTTATATTTTTGGGTAATGATAATTTTTTGAGGATTTTTTTTTGATATTTCATGTGTCATTATGTTATGGATACCAAGAAATAGTTCATGTTTGTGATGTGAGTTTATCTCACATCTTGTCTGCTAACTTTCTGACTTTTAATGTCTTTGATTTCTGAGAACAAGAGAGGGTGGGTTTAAAAGTTGAGAGAAAGGTCCTTCTTTTTCTTAGTTTTTTCTTTTGTTATCTTTTGATATTAATGTTATATTACATTTTAAAAAAGATATAGGAAGCTTTTCTTTTCTAAGAATGTTTTTACATTTTCACTGTGGGAAAGTTCAAATCTTTGTGAAGGTAAGGAAAATAATATGAATGTATCTCCATATATTTTTTGCTTAACTTTAACAATTGTCTTGTATGAAATTGACTCACCATGAAATCTGATTTATTTTATAGCAAATCCTAGGTTTCTGAGTACATTTTTTTTTTGGATCTGGGGATTGAACTCAGGACCTTGTGCTCGCTGGGCATGCATAGCACCACAGAGCTACATCCCTGGTCTCATCTGAATGCAGTTTAAAAATTATCATAAAATGTATAAATAACTCATGAGAATATTTTTATTTTTTAAAAAATAATTTATAGAGTAGGTCAAAGTCTCTAGGACCACTGTTTTAGAGTCTAGATCCCTCCTAATAAGATTCACTCCTGCTAGGAGGTTGGTATGTGTCCCTCCTTTTTTTAAGCATACTTTGCCATGTGATCTGTTCCTTTCTTTCTCCATAATCCTGTGGACATATTAGGAAACATGTAACCCGTTCCATTTTGCTAATGAGTTGTGGTGAAAACTAATTAGAATTTTGAAGGGGCAAAATCAAAAATAGAATGACGTATGTAAGACATGGTGATCACGTTCTGCCACTCATCACCTGTGTGTCCTGTGACCAGCTACTTCTTGGAATCAGTTCCTTAAAGGGTAAATCAGGAATGCAGAACTTGCTTTACAGTGTGTGTGAGGACTGAATGAGAATGTATGTAAATGGTAAGACGCAGAATTTCCATTCATGTCCACGTAAGGTCACATACAAGAAAACTGAGGATAAGAAAGTAGCATTCACTTGTCAGCTTTGTTTTGTTGGAATATCTAAGGATCTGTGAGCTTGAGTTCTCGACAAGAGGTAGCACAGACCGAGGTCAGTGCCGAGCTAGAAACACTGTTTTACAGGGTCCTGCCAGGGAGACTGGGGTCTTGGGAGAGGTGCCCAAGACAGCTTCCAGGGCACACTGATGTGGCCTAGTCTGTCCTCTACCTCTGTGTCCCCAGGGAAGTCTTTCTCTAGAGACAGACCTGTGGATGAAGACTAGACCTTCAGACTTTGAGCAAGTTATTCCATCCCATTTAGCCTCAGTTTCCCCATTGGTGTCTCATAAATATGGGTAAACAGCAAGACATTCTTTGTGTGGTGGCTGGAAGGGTTTTCTTTTTGTTGTTGTTGGTTGTTTGCTTTTTTAAAAATTCTACATAGTGCTGAAGGTTGAGCCCGACCCCACTTAGGGCAGGCAGGCCCTCATCTGTTGTAAGGATTTGACGCTATAATACAATGAAGGGTTTGGCACAGAGCAGGAGTGGAACAAGCGCTCACTATGACCTTGTTTTGCTCCTATTACCTGATCTCGCTCTGAGCCGGCTGTCACCTCATTCTCTTCCAGGTAGGCGGTGTGCAGTCTTTGGGAGGGACAGGTGCGCTGCGAATCGGAGCCGAGTTCTTAGCCCGATGGTACAATGGAACGAACAACAAGGACACGCCCGTCTATGTGTCATCACCGACCTGGGGTGAGTCTGTGGTAAGAAGAGAAGGTGGAGAATTGTCCTCAGGATGCTCACGTTTCAGAGAATGTAATCTAGCCCCAGAACAGCTCACCTCTGAATGCGTTTATTCTTTAGTATGTGTTAAAAATCCTCCGGGGAGGTGTAAAAGGTAGATGTGGGAAGAATGGCTGTCATAGGATATAAGTTTGGCATTAGTGTAACTGGCTGAACTTGTTCTCAATTGTTTCTCTGGATTTTAACCTGTAACCTTGATGACACCCTGTGGACCTTGAGCCTAGCAAGGCGGTGAAAGCCGACCATAGCCTTCATCATCACGCCACCTAGTGTTTGTAAAAGCACTTACCATTGTACTCCTTTGCCTGCAGAAAACCATAATGGTGTATTTACTTCTGCTGGTTTTAAAGACATTCGGTCCTATCACTACTGGGATGCGGAGAAGAGAGGACTTAACCTCCAGGGTTTCCTGAATGATCTAGAGGTAGGTGATTCAGAAGAAAAAGTAAATCTGGAACTAGCGAGGCAGTCTTTGGAACAGTCGGTGAATGAAAGCCTGATAAGGGAAGGCCTTGACCACATGAGATAATAGATTCCGAAATATCATGGGAGAGAGGTTGCACCGATAGGCACAAGAGAGCGACAGTGTGGTTGTTCTTTGCCCTTTTCAGTAACCTGTCTGCTGTGGAGGGTGTCTCTTGTTGGGAATGTCAGCTGACACAGCTTCTGTCTCCTCAGAATGCTCCAGAGTTCTCCATCATTGTCCTCCATGCCTGCGCACACAATCCCACCGGAACTGACCCAACTCCAGAGCAGTGGAAGCAGATCGCTTCCGTCATGAAGGTAATTGCTTTTCCAGAGCATCTCTAAACAGTAGCATGTATTACTCAGTGTATTCAAAAACAAAACCTGTTCATTGAAGAATATGAAAAATGGAGAAAAGTACCAAGAAGAAAATATATATCCTGTATAAATCCTATTACCCAAAGAAGACACTGGGTTTTTTCATTGTTGTTGTTGTTGTTTTGTTTTTGCTTTTTGTAGTACTAGGGATTGAATCCAGGGCTTTTACATTCAGCCTATTTTAAAAGTTATTTCATAACAGAGTCTTGCTAAGTTGTCTAGGCTGGGGTTGAATTTGTGCTCTTCCTGCTTCAACCTCCCTAGAGTGCTTGCATTATAGGAGTGTGCCACCATAGCAGCTGAGAGACTGTCAGGCCTTGTGTGTATGCATGCATGTATGTACCTTTCTGTATTTCATATATATGTGTGTGTGTGTGTGTATATCTATATGTATATTATGTGTATATATATATATATGTATATGTATGTATACACACACACACACACACACACATATATGGGACTATTTTGTCTATTCTGTTTCATGGCAGTATTTTTTTTGAGATAAGGTCTTGCTTTGTAGTTCAGGCTGGCTCTGAGCTCACTATGTAGCCTAGGCAAGCCTTGCAACTCACAGCAATCCTTCTGCCTGTGCCTCTCAAGTGCTGGGATTATAGGCATGAGCTGCCACACCCGGCACTGTGGTTTGAGATACTGATTGCTCTTGGGCGTGAGTCATCACTCCTGGCATTGTTGTATGTGATTACCGGGATCGAACCCCCGGCCCTTGCACTTGTAAAGTAGGCACTGGAACTGCTGAGCTAAAGCCCAGCCCCTCATAGCACTTTTTTACTTGAGTTGTTTTACTTACAGGCCACATAATGTTTTGCAGCATCATTTTTCATGACTGTATTGTATTTCTTTCACAGACATGTCATCTTAGGGACTGGGAGTCAGTTAATGAACATTTAGGGTTATTTCACATAGCTTGAGATTATGAATGATCACATAATAAAACTCATTTTTATTTTGGGGGGGGTAACTTTGTAGATTGGTTTTCCAGCTCATAGTGTGTGTATTCTCCAACATGGCGGGGGACCGATGAGGGTGAGAGCAGTTATAATCCTGTGAGAGGCTGTGCTGACGGGTCCTATAGCATCTATCACCCAGACGCTGGGCAGTGTGTGGAGATGGTACAGGTGGTAGCAGAAGTTTTCCTGGAAGAAGTAGTTGCTCTTCTTTGCCCAGTCCTTCTCCAAGAACTTGGGGCTGTACAGTGAGTGCTGGATGGCATGTGGGCCTCCCTGCCCTGTCCCTTGTGGGCAAGGCCAAGCCTGATTCCTGCTTTCTCTTCAGATGAGCTAGTAGGGAATCTGACCATTGTTGGGAAAGAATCTGACAGAATCTGGTGTGTCTGGTAGGAAGGGAAGGAGTTACGAAGGCATTGGCTGGTGGGGGCCTGTGCCACGGCTTTGGATTTCATTCTCAGAGCAGTGGGAGTCACTGAAATCTCTGGTGTCAGGTCGCAATATGGATATATTCGATCCGAGAGGCAAGAGTAGGCAGGCTGGGGCAGCGGTTAGGAGCTGCTGTTGCAAGTGTATAAGAGCCAGGAGTGAATGAAGAAGGTGGCAAAAGAGAAGTGAAATGGGAGCGAATCCCGGAGCGCTCAGGAGACAGGACCAGTCAGACTGGAGGAGTGGCTGGCTGTCGGGACAGGCCATAGGGTGAGAGTCAGGGTACAGTCTGGTCTCTGGCCTGGACATTCCAGGAGACAGAAGTGGTGTCTATTCAGAGAAATCACCTAAAGGCAGGGACACTCATGCACCAGCTCTTTGAAGAGTATCTACTGTCCCTGCTTTGCCTCTGAGTGTCCACCGGGTGGCCCTGGAAATGCAGCCATCACGTGACTAGCTTGTCATACTAGGAACTCGTAGAGAAGCACCCACTAACATAGGACATTCTCCTCTTGCCTCAGAAATAAGCCCTGCTGATAAAGCTACAAAGTGACACTTAGGACAATGGACTGTTAAAAAGTGAGGTTACACAGGGCCTGGCAGTGCATACCACTAACCTGGTACTCAGGAGCGGAGGCAAGAGGATTATGCAAGATTGAGCCCAGCCTGGGCTACCAAAGAGAGTTTAATGCCAACCTGACTTCACAGTGAGACCCTGTCTCAGAAAACAAAAACAAAAAAGTGAGATATTCCAAAGCTTATATTTGCTGGTTGGTATTCAGTGGAGCAGAGAATTAGTGGGGTGGCTGGGTACATATGGATAAGAAAAAGGAGAAAAGTGTCATGTTAGAAATTCCTTTCAGGCACCGGATAGGAGAAGGAGCAGGCGCCTGAGGATTTCCTGCTCTGATGTGCCTTCCTTCCTTGCAGCGCCGGTTTCTCTTCCCCTTCTTTGACTCAGCCTACCAGGGCTTTGCATCTGGAGACCTGGAGAAAGATGCCTGGGCCGTTCGCTATTTTGTGTCCGAAGGCTTTGAGCTCTTCTGTGCCCAGTCCTTCTCCAAGAACTTCGGGCTGTACAGTGAGTGCTGGATGCCGTGTGGGCCTCCCCACCCTGCCCCCTGTGGGCAGAACCAAGCCTGATTCCTGCTTTCTCTTCAGATGAGCGAATAGGGAATCTGACCATTGTTGGAAAAGAATCTGACAGCGTCCTGCGGGTCCTTTCCCAGATGGAGAAGATTGTGCGAGTCACTTGGTCCAATCCTCCCGCCCAGGGAGCGCGAATTGTCGCCTCTACCCTCTCTGACCCCGAGCTCTTTAAGGAATGGTAAGAGGCTCAGCACCAGTGCCTGCAGAGCTGTAATTGTTCCATGTTCTCCTCCTTTTGTTTAGGCACAGCCAAGACAGTTCCCTTGTTGCTCTCTTTCTCCGTGCTCCCCACCATATTGGAGACTGAACCTTGAGCCTTGCCTGTGTTCTACCACTGAGCTCTACCTCCAGTCTTTGCAAATTTGGGGGAGAGGTGGCTTAGGGTGGTATGTGGGGCAGAGAGACTGGGAATTCCGTGGCCTTCACACTGAGCTACAATCCCCAGCCTTTTAACAGATTTTTTGAGATGGGGTCTCTGAATTGCAAAGTTGCCCCGGTTGAGCTCCATCTTGTAATCTTTATGCCTCAGCCTTCCAGAGCTGTGAGCATTTACTTTTTCACTTCTTTGAGTCGTAGATTTTTCTGTCAAGAAAGGCTGATTCCCTCACGTACACGTGGCACAGCTGGAGCTGAGGGGGAGGTACTGAGTGAATGGCAGGTTCTCCCACTCCCTGCTACCTGTTCTTATTCCCTTTAAAGTTGGACAACACAGGAGAGTTCCTGCCAGAATGCAGTGTCTGTCTTCAAGGCCGTACAGCAGTTTTTGGACTCTTCATTTTAATCTTTTTTTTTTTTTTTTTTTTTAATACAGAATCTTGCTTTGGAGTTCAGGCTGGCCCTGAGCTCAGCCTTGAATTCACAATAATCCTCCTGCCTCTGCCTCCCAAGTGCCGGGATTACAGGAGTGAGCCACCACGCCCAGCATTGTTGTATGTGGGTACCGGGGATTGAACCCCTGCCCTGGCTCTTGCAAGGCAGGTGCTGGAACCACTGAGCTAAATCCTGGGTCCCTTCATTCTAATCCATGCAGCAGAGCGCCCCCCATCCACAAGGGTATGTTCCAAGACCTCAATTGGGTGCCAGAAACTAGTGATTACACCAACCCACCTATTCTGTTTTTCTTCTACAGAGCTATGATAGTTTAATTTATAAATTTAGCATAATACCAGAATAACAATAACTAATAAAACAAGTATAATAATATTCTATAATGAAAGTTTTTTAAAACATAAATTATTTACTTCTGGAATTTTCCACTTAATATTTTTATATTACGGTTGATCACAAGTAACTGAAATCCCAGAACGTGAAACTTAGGTAAAGGAAGAGCTGCTATATTTTATCTTATTTTAGAACACAGTCATTTTTCTGTAGTGGCTATTTTACATTCTCCAACTTGCACTGATAATATACATTATCATTTGTGTAACAGCACCCAACCAAGCTTCAGTACAAACACTAGTGCTGTTACAGCCATTGTACCCAAGACTAGCATGGACTCCATCGGTAAATCCAGCCCTTGCCTTCTGCCTGCTTAGTGTCTCTGGTCTTCTCATTTCCCCTTCTAGGCATCCATGTGATAGGCAGGTTGTGATCCCATTTTCTGCTTATAGTTTCAATTATAGTTCTTTTAGTTTTTGATTTTCGTTTTTTTTGAGACAGGGCCTCTCTATGTAGTTCAGGCTGCCCTTGAACTCACTGTGTATCATAGACAGCCTCAAACCCATGGCCATCCTCCTGCCTCAGCCTCCTGAGTGCTGAAATTGAAGGCGTGTGCTACCACGTCCAACTAAATTACAGTTCTTAAGCTTACATGTTTTTGGGTACTGTCTCCCCTGTCAGTTCTGGTATTTATATGACCATCCGTGTTTCAGGACAGGTAATGTGAAGACAATGGCTAACCGGATTCTGACCATGCGATCTGAACTCAGGGCCCGGTTAGAAGCCCTCAAGACCCCTGGGACATGGACACACATCACTGAGCAGATTGGCATGTTCAGCTTCACTGGCTTGAACCGTAAGTGGTCCACACCCCCTGGAGCATGTGTTAGGAAGACCGACAGTCCTGTCAGCCCCTGGCCCTAGACTCACCTGTTATCTGTTGCCTGCTTGGTCTGCCATAACTGTGGACCAGGGCAAGATAGGTTTTCTCGCTCTTACCACCTTCTCAGTCCCTAGGGTTTCAGAAGAGCACGGTCGTGGTCTGCCCTGTTGACCTACAACCATGACATTCTCATTTTTGTGGGCTGGGAAATGGCTCGGGATGAGTGAGAAAGTAACAGGATTTGTAGCTGAGCACCTTGATTTGTGGTTTTGAAGCTCTCATAAATTGTTTGGTCATTGACTTCACCTTAATCCTAAGTGTAAGTATTATATGTGATCATTTGCAACTTAAATTTCCTATCAGGTCTTTGCTCAGTCCCTCAAAAAGAGATTATGACATTATCTCTGCATTTCATAAATAAGAATTTAGAAAGCTGTAATTAATAGCTGATTAAAAACCTGGTAGGCAGCGATGCACAGTTTTGGTCAGTTGTCAGTAGGGCATATCAGCTATCACTGCTCTTCTATAATGACAGAGGATTCACTCACTAAGAAATGATTCCTGAGCACCTGTAGTTCTAGCTACCGTTAGCAAGGTGCACATTGCTATTACCTGCACGTACAAGTAGCTCCAGCGGAGGATACACTGGCTTGGGTTATAGACGGAACATCAGAGTCACCAAAGAAGTATCATGACTAGAAGCCTCAGAGGGCTAGTTTGAAGGGTCTCAGAAAAGGCCAAAGAAAATAAATATAAATAGGGGATAGAAACTGGTGTGTGGATCCCTCAAAATCCTTTGGTATAGAATGAGCCTACTTCAGAAAGTAAAAGCATAATGTTCAGTTATCTACAGATGTTCTCATGAATGAGGAGTGGAGAATGAGGTGACTCAAATAAGGAAAGTCATCCTTATAACCATAAAAAATTAAGTGTAATGGAAATGGTCTATAGTAGTAATATTCTAAAAACTCATGGATAGGGACATCTCCTCCCAAAGTGGTCACTATCTTCCCACTATCCAGAGTAGGAAATTAATTTTATTATGAATTGAAAAATGATGAGTAGACCTGTGTGTAAGCACTAAAGTTATATTTTTAGCACCTAATATCATTTTTATGTATTTTTTAAAAAAGTTTTTCTTAGTGTATGTTTACAGCACTCTAATGATTACACATGTTGAGAGGAGTCGGTGCATGTACATGTTACCTCTTAAGTCTTTTTCCCCTTCGCTTTCCTCCTCCCTCCATCTTTTGATTCCCTTTCCACTTGAGAAAGATTGGTCTTTCTGCTTCCTACTATCCGTCTTGTATTTTGCTTTCTACTTGTGTTTTGGGTTTGCCAAGTAAACGAAATCACTACGCTTGGGCTTCTGTCTTACTTATTTCATTGGATGTCATGGTCTCAAGCTGCCTCCCTTTTCCTGCAGAGGAGTCGTGTTTATCCCTATGGCACAGTGGTTCTCCATTCTCTGTAAATACCATGCTGTCTCTCCCCATTCATCTGTTGTGGCTGTCGAGGCCGCTTCCAAGCTTTAGCCGTTACGAACTGTGCTGCTATAATCATGAGCGTGCAGATATCACCATTAAATGATGTCTTTATCTCTTTTGGAAAGATACCTGATACAGTTGTAGTTGGGTCAAATGCAATTTTCTTTTAAAAACAGATTTTTTCCCCTTCCATTGTTTTATTAGGAAAACAGCAAAACAAGTTGGAGGAGTTGTAAGCAGGGACATTTATCTACAGTCTAGCTTCTGCAGTTCTCATGTCACAATGTTTCTTGTATTGCTTTTTGGTCATGCAGGGACTTTTCACCTGGAATTCACAGATAGGCCTCAGGAGATTTAGACAGCTCCTGGCATTCCAGTAAAAATCGCGCCCTTTCTCTAAGGAAGGGCTTCATACCATTTCCCAGCTTCCCCAAAATGCAGAAAGGTCTAATTCTTTTTTTAAAAAACAGAACTGAGCCAGAGTGGGGCCTGCTGATGGCAAATGCCTCCCTTGAGGGCTCGGAGTTTTACAACAGTATGCCCGTGGCTCAGCGAGAGGAAGCCTGCTTTCTCTGCTCTCTGGCTGTGATTTGCTGTGACACCCGGCAAGGTGACTTGTGAAGCGAGCTGTGTTTGCCTGTGGGAGAGGCACCTCGCAGCGCGGGGTGCAGAGGCAGCACTGTGTTGTGGAGAAGAACCCAGACGCGGGCTTCCTTGCCGAGCGACTTTGGAGAGGACCTTTAACTTCTGTGCCATTTGACATTTGTAGGATGGGGACGATAAGGTTATTACCAGGGGCGTTGAGGTTGAGGGGCTCACAGCACTGCCTGGCACGGGCGCTTGGCCCCTTTGTGTGATCTTTTTCTTCTACTCCCTTCCGTAGGTCCATCTTCAGGGCGCTAAATCTTATAGAATTCGTTCTGTGGCGGATTTGCAATAAAGCCAAACCCCTGAAGGGCTGTAGCGTCAAGGCAGTGCAGGCATTCCCTCCTCCGCTGTGCCCCTTTGCACACACAGGGAGCTCTGGCAAGTGAACAAAGTCAGGGAGGACTGTGTATGAGATGTGATCGAAAAATACATGGGATTTAAAAAACATTTATTATAGTAAAAGATATATTGCCATTAATATGTTCTGCCAGCTTGAACCAAAGGTGGTACGTGCATGACTGTCGCATTGGGCAGCTTGGGACAGTCCTGTCGGGTGGTATCAGCTGCTCAGTGGGACAGTCCATGCAGGTACAATTGGTGTACAAACCACCCAATGGGACAGTCCTGCATGTACAGCTCTGTCCTGTTAATCTCCCTCAAAATCCCCTCCCTCTCTTTGGGCACATCTATCCTGGTACACTGAAGACACACCTAACCTGTCATCCTCACCACTCTCTGAAGCAATTTCGGAAGTCCTCTTTCTCCCGAGTGTCTCTCGTTGTGCCTAGGCAGGTGGGCTCTCTTGATGTCCTAAATTGATTCAAAACATTTACCTCCTATGGTCACTTTGACTTTGAGGAAGATCCAGGAGTTGCAGGATGCCAGACCTGGTGAACAGGGCACATGAGAACACACTGTAATGTTTTGACAAACCTACCTTTCCAGTGGATAGCACCCAGCAACAGTGTCCTCTGTATTTCTGATCATATCTCATGAATTAAAATAAAGTTTTAAATTTAAACTAACACAATATCATGTAAACATTCACTGTATATTTTGATCACATCTCATAATTTCTCAGTCTGCTAGTTCGTCACCATAGCATTTATCCAGTGTCTGCTGCCTGGGGCCTTGTCCAGTGTACTATGAAAACGAATGTCAACAGAAGGTTGTGGCCAGGTACTTAGCGATAAGCAGACAGATTAGGAAGAGATGAAGGAAATACTGTAAAACCAGTTCATACAGCAAGATATCCTTAGTGTGGTAGTTATTTTTAGTTGATAGATGTGTGTTGGTGAATGTAATGTGGAGGGTTTGGTTGGCAGGCAGCCCCAGAATAAAGTACACAGCAATAGCAGGTGTGGTGATCTTACTGAGAACTGGAAAGTTCATGAATCTACCAGAATGCCCTGAGCACATCTCTGTTAGTCAGCTTGGTGGCGTTTGGACCAGACTTGGCACAGGTCTTTGTTCATTTGAAATGGCTCCTTTTGTTTCACCTCTCTGTTAAAGGGAAAGAAGAAAACTGTAGTTCTCTGTAACCACTGAACTGCCTCCACTTGACAGATCCTTACTACTCTGATTCTATCTTGTTTTGTTTTTCAACAGCCAAGCAGGTTGAGTATCTGATCAACGAAAAGCACATCTATCTTCTGCCTAGTGGCCGGATCAACATGTGTGGTTTAACTACCAAAAACCTAGATTATGTGGCTACTTCCATCTATGAGGCAGTCACCAAGGTCCAGTGAAGAAACACTGTCCAGTCCTCACCACCAAAGTGTTCTGTGTCACGTGTGTGTCCTTGCTTGCATGAAGCTAGTTGTACATATCCCGGATTAGAGCCAACTGGAGGACTGCCAAGCTGCCTCGCGGAAGTGGCCTCTATTTCACCTGGCCCGTGTGTGGAGAATATCCTTGAAAAGAATCAGGGCCCAAGGCTTAGAGCCTTCTGGAGACCTGAGCAAATTATTTAAGAATATGTAACCTTTGATCACGAGACATAGATTCCTTACTGGAAGCAGGAGTACTGCCCGAGTTGCCCATAGGTTCTGCATGTTGCTTGACTGTACAAAGTCTAGTCCAAAGGCCAAGTTGACTGAAGGAACCATTGTGACTGTGGGTGTTGGCTGTGGCATTAAAACTCATCATTTCCACCTCGTCTCCCTATTCTTTCTGCATGGTTTGTCCCTTGTCTGAAAGTTTTAATTCTTTAGGGCAACTGCAGTAGGAAATATTTACATCATGATGCACGCAAGCAGAGTCACCTGTTTAATTGGAACAAAAGTTTCATGAAATTGTGTTTACCCCTGCAGTGTGTGGCGCAGTCTGCTGTTATAGTACATTCTATTCTGTTTTGTTCTGTTCCACCAAAAACAATAAAATTAAAATGCTGAACGAAACACTTGGAATTGATTTTGTGATCCATTAGTGGGTTGTGACACATGATTTAAAGGGTTTGAGTAGTGGCTGAAAGAAAAGTTAAGATGTTTTCTCAAAATACAACGCCCTTTGGTGAAATCACTATACCATCAGTCCATGCCAGTTTTGTGGGCTTGTCATTCAGAGGCCAGCAGTCTTACGACACTTAAGAAATCAGTTTTTATGAACTCGTAGGAGGAACATCACTTCTGAATTTAAACATCCATCGTTTTTAGAGTATCTCCTACTCTGTGGGACAATTCTGGCCCTTTAAATCTGGATCACAATTTCCAGTGTGGTGGGAACTCTCCAAATAGCAGTTTTATAGATTTGGTGAGGTTGGGTTTTACGTAAAAAGAGAGGGGGTCACTGCTAGAGATTTAAAAATATTTAAAAGTTAATTTTTGGCATTTTAATAGGGTCTGCACCATTCTAGGACTCCTTTGAGTTATCACAGTCTTAAAGGGTAGTTGGGCTCTTAGAAGTCACGAGTGTAAGTAACCTCTGCCTCTGGAGAAGTGGCGCCTTCCATATTGTCTCTGACTTACATTCAACGAATGGTGCTGAAATTCATCCTGTTAAGATCTTTGTCTTGAGCTGGAAATAGATCTCCATGGGTCTTACTCCCTCAAGCTCCTTCCTTTCCTAGACAGCCAGGGGGACTACTGGCATTTGTAACGGGCCTCTCAAACACACAGAAGTAGCAGTGACATGCCTTCTTTATAATCACCCCTGGGAATCCAGCCTGTCATTAGTCAGCGACTGGATACAGGCTAACTTTTCCGGGTAGGTCTTTTACCCTTGGGCTGGCTCTCAGTGTGGTGTGGCTGGACTGGTTGGTGTGGAGGGAGTGAGCGTGATCGGATGGATGTTCTCCAGCCTTGTCTTCTCATTTCTGTTTTGTCCACACTTGCTCTCCTTCCGACTTAAAGACACTTGTCCTTGGTAGGGGAAGGAGCCAGGACAGAAGTGGAACGCATCTGTCCTCCTGAGTCTTCTGTCCTCCCGAGTGTGGCTTTGAGCTGTCATCCTCCAGAAGGATGACTGCCCTCCACAGGAGCGACACTGAGTTCTTGGGAGGCAAAACAAAGTCTGTTAAAATTCCTTTGACCCTCCATCATACAGCCCTATAAAACAGAGTCTTCGTATTAAAGTTCTGTTGGTGTAGATTTGAATTTTTCTCTAGGACAAAGGGCTAAAATAATCAAAAATCAAGAAACACTTCTTTAAACTCAAGTGCCATGCCAAAGTGCTAATTTTATTTTATTCTTTTAAGCCTTGGTCTCAATGGAAATTTGGCCTTCTTCATTCTGTCTTTCCATGAGTTTTGGTCTGTGTGATGCCCCACTGTCTTTAGGGCTCTGTGTACATGTGGGAAAAGCAGCAGGGCTTCTTGGGGCCCTGCTACCTACTTGTGCAGCGTGTGCACAGTGGATCTGAGAGGTAGGGTACACATTTTGCCTGTTGAGGGGCACTCAAGTCTCCCAGACTGCTAGTTCCTGGTTGAGCAGCCTTGAATAAGTCACCTGACCTTTTAACCATTCACAGCTCCTTGTTCGGGTGGCTTGGGGACAGAAATGAGCTAATGAGCCTGTGTCAAAATAGTTGTTGCTATAATTTACCCCTAGTGACATGAATAACCTTCCCTGGGGATCCTGAGATGCATCTCAGATTGTCCTGGCATAGGCCACTAGTTGTCCTGTTTGCTGTTTGTGAAATGAGTTTCAGATTCAAGTTTTCCTTCCACAAAGACACTCCACCAGCAGAGCGAAGAGAGCCAACAGTATGGGAAAGAATTTTTACCAGCTGTTTCTCAGACAAAGGGCTATTATCTAGAGTAAATGAAGAGCTTAAAAAACCCCAGCCCTCCCCCAATTTAAACACCCAGTTAAAAAAGGGGTATCTAAAATGAACAGACACTTTTCAGAGGAAGAAGTAAAAGCAGTTAAGAAGCATATGAAGAAATGTTCCGTGTTACTGGTCTTTGAGAGATGCAGATGAAAAGAACACTGAGATTCCATTTCACTCTGCAAAGAATGGCTGCTATCACACAACCAACATAGAGAGAGGAACCCATCTCCTCTGTTGGAGGAAATGTAGACTAGTGCAAACACTGTGGAGATTCCTAAAAAATTTAGGATTAGGAGTTTCATTTCACCCTGGTATTCCCCTGCTAGGTGTATACACGAAAGAATTAAAAGATCCATATCACAGTGACGTGTGCTTCCATGTTTATAGCAGCTCAGTTTGTGATAGCTAAATCTTGGAAACACCCAAATACTCATCAACTGGAGACTGGATAAAGTTGTACTTAAAAAAAAGAAAAAGTCAAGTATTACTCTATTATAGAGAATAATACATTTGAGTTATTTATACTCAAATGGTTGTACCTCAAGGACATACTCATAAGTGAAATAAATAGGTCACAGATGTGTAAATACTGTCGTCTTTTCCCTGGTATAAGAAACTGAAGGTGTAAATGAGTTCTAGAATGTATGATGGATATTGTGAAATAGTAAATATTCAAAGGGAAAAGAGTGGGGTAAGTAAAGGGAAAGAAAAAATTTGATGGTATAAAAAGGAAACAAAGCTTCTGTATACAGGGTGTGGGGTAGTGGGTGGGCAGGGGAATGGGAAAAAATGAGAAGTCATGTCAGGCACTGGTGCAAATTCTCAAAGTTGAGTGTGGTCATGATGTGTCTATAAAATGTACCAATAACATCAACTTAAAAAGAAAGATATTCAGTGCTCAAACACATGTTCCCATCTGGCTGCTCCTTCCTGTGTCGGTTACAGTTGGCTGGTAGGCCTGGTTCTCTTTGCTTTCCCCAGTCTTTGACTGCAAACTGCTAAGACTGTGTCACTTTGACTCCTCTGTTGAAGACCCTGCGGAAGTGAGCAGGGTGAGCAGCGCGTCTCTTGCTTGGTCTGGCTCCCAAAGACCTTGCCCCCCCACCCCGTGCCCCCCATGTGTTCAGCAAATGCAGGCACTGCTCACTGTCTCTCATTATCCCCTTGTTCCCCCCACCTCCATTTGCCTTCTGGCTTCCTGTCTGGATTTTATTTCCCATTTCTGGCATTCACCTCTGCAAAATCAGACACATCTGGCCGCCCAGAGTACGTGCCAGAGCTTTCCTCAGCCTCTCACCTGCTATATGAGAGGTTTGCATTTTCAAACAGGTGAGCCTAGGTGAGGGTTACCTGTGCACCATCCAACCTGCATCTCAACTGGAACTCCCAATTCTTGGGGCAAGGAAAACAGCCACATACATTCCAGTAAAGGTATTTTCATTTTATTTAAAAATTATTTACAGTTGATCCTTCATAAATGCTCTGTCTTAAAAGCCTTTGAGTTTAAACCTGAAGAAACTCTTTGTGGGAGGGAGCTGGGAAGAGGGGTGGTGACAGGCTTCTTGGGGTTCTGCAGAGGGGTGGACGTGACACGGGAGTCGTGGTCTGAGCCTGGCGGCCGAGAGGTAAATGAGATGATCCTTGCCAGGCAGGGCCTTCTGGGTCCGTGGCCAGCTGGGCTAGGAGACTGCAGGATGGCAGTTTGTGCTCAGAACTCACCAGTCGCTGCCCTGGGTCGTGCTGCCCAGCCCTGGAGGCTGACACACTGTTTCTACCAGGGAAGGGCAGGTGGGGGCGGAGTGACTGTTCTGCAAGAACACAGGTATGGCTGAGCCTCACTCAGGCCAGGTCGGGCCAGGCCAGGGTGTCGAAGTCAGCCATACATCACTGAAAGAGGCCTTTCTAGCTCAGGTCTTTCCTCCTGCGTGCCGTGGTCCTCCTGTTTGCAACACCTGCTCTGGTTTGGTGGGGCCGCGCCAAAGTTACGTGGTGGGCAGGATGCACAGTGTCAAGGGTATGCCAAGAATTTCCAAGGACTCCTGCTTCTCGGTGGGTGCCAGCCTTCTCCATGTACCGAGACACGTGACAAGACCACATTCCATTCAAAATCTGTCTCAAAATGACCAGAATTCACTTCACCTTGCATTGCAAAAACAATGGACTGAAAGTTCCATTACTGAAAATAGTGGTTCTATGAAACCCTTTTTGGGTCTGAGAACTTTGAGAATCTTAGCAAAAGCTTTAACTCTGGAAAACACACACAAAAACATACACTAAGTTCAGACAGTTTTAAGGGTTTTATAGACCCTCTGAAGTCCAACTATGGACCTTCTGGGGTGACAGACCCCAAGTTAAGAACCCCTGAGTTAAAGGTTCCTATGGGTAAGCATTTTCCTTTGAGATGCAAATAACCCAGAGGAATTATCAGCTTCTCCCCTGCCCCATGTGCTTAACTGGGAGGGTGGGTCGGGGAGCTATCTTTTTGAAGGAATAGGAGGGAAGCCTGTATTGTGTACCACAGGGATAAGTTTGGAAATGGTTTGGAGATTCATCTGGCACCACTGGATCACTGGGTGCTGACCAAAGCACGCCCAAAATGTGGGAGATAGATCGGAAAGGCAGACAGGTTTCCCAAAGACAAATCGCATTTTCAAATTTTCCCTAAGACTCCCTGTGGTTCCTGACAGGAAAGAACAATTCGTCTAAGGTGCTGTATCGTAGATGCAGTCTTTCTGCCATCTCGTGGTTATTCTTAGAATTGCATCTGAGCCAACATAACAGGAGAAAAACCAGTGATCCAGTGTGCTGGGACTATGGTACACTTGACTGACCTGCTGAGGTCATAGTAAGAGGTCAGGGAAATAATAGGTGAAAAATTAAGGTGTTCCTTCAACATTCCCGTGTAATGCACACTGAAGTCCTCATTTATCCTTCTGGCAGACCTGGGCACTCTTTGGTTTGTCATGGCTAAACTCACTTTCACAGCTTAGAATTTTTCCATGTAAGTTTTTTTTTTTTCTTTGATATGCACTTAAAACCTGAAGAAGTTCCATCTTTGGCTCCCAACTGGGGCTCTCTGCTCCCTGCTTCTCTTCCAGAGCAGATTTATTGGTCCATTAACAACTGTGAATTGGGAGCCAAAACAGATGTGTCCCTGGGAAAACAATGAGTTGAGGTTCCATCTCACATTCTTTTCATTCCAGCTCAGCCCAACTTCTCCAGGCTGCTGAGAAACTCTTATCTCACAGGAAACCAGTCACTGACAGTTTTCTGTGCTGTAACATCAATCACGGACCAACAGCTGAGTCCCACGCTCCAAGGCTTGGGAGGAATTCTTGGTCCACCCCTGGAACTAATCTTTATACCTGCTGCTCCAGCCTGCTGTGTGCCCATCTGCCAGTGGCACCTTCTGAACCAAGCGAAGCATGAAATGTGGTACAAAGTCATCGTTTTTTGATCTGGAGGACAGAACAGTGAATTCTAGGACGGGGGTCTCCTGTGACACAGGGGGTCCCAGAGAACAAAGAACATGGCGGTCTCAGCGTGATGTGGTCGGTTGGACTTCTCTTTCTTCCAGCCCCAGATTGCAATGGAGGAGACCATGTCCAGCCTTTTGATAGGGGTGCCTTTTTCTGTTACGGCCATGGCAAGGTTCTGAGTCAAACTGGAGGCAATAAGGGGAAAAATCTGCCAGACTGACAGCGATGGTGCAAAGATGGAAAGGAAGGCAGGACACTGTCACCCTTGGGAGGCCTTGGGGCAGGCGGGGGAGGGGAGGGCGGAGCCTCCCCCAAAGCCCTGATCTCACACCTTTGTGAATGCTGACTTCGCCTGTCATGTGATCAGAGGTGTTAAATTGGAGTTTTCTTCAGAGGTTCTCTCTCCATCTGCTGACCTCTTTCTCCTTCGACCACCTGCAAAACATAGCTTGTAAGTATCAATCTGTAGGATGGGAGGATATTCATGCCATCTCTGAGGTCTGAGCTTGCCTTCGAAAAAGAGGCAGAAATGGAGACAGCACCCTTGTCAGTTGGACTGGAGCCCATATGCACTGTCTCTGGTGCTGCTGTTAGCACAGTAAATGTCTGGAGGAAGCAGACCCTTTGCGTAATGTGACATCTCCAAAAAGGAACAAAAGTAGGCTGGGGCCTGCCACAGAAAATTCCTCGATGGGGCTAAATAAAGCCTTGCAATGCCTTGTGATTGTGCCTCTCCTCCCTTGACAGCCCAACCTTACTCAAAGCGAGATTCTCTCTGAGTAAGTGAGCTGATATCCCACGAGCAGAGTGCTCTGCTCCCAGGGGCTCAGTCTCTGAAAGAACCTCCCTTTGCATTGAGCCAAGTAGGGTAATTACATAATTATACCACTATTCTTCACTAGGGTTCCCCAAAGGAGTCTGGCTCCTGCTCTGGGAAGAAGATCCTAACATGGTTTCCCTGTATTATGACTTGTGTTTAGCCTCATGCAGTCATAGGTGAGGCTTTCATTTCAGAGGTGGCTGGATCTAGAGTATGTAGTACTGGAAATTGATTCAGGGTGCCATCAGGGCTCACGGGCACTAAGATTAAGGGTGTCCGTACCATCTGCCCTCAGTAGTGTGGAGAATATATATATATATATATATATATATAGGCAGAAAGACGCTGTTAAGGTCTCTTGTTGCTTTGCTACCCCCAGTCTTCCATGCATTGCCGCCCCTCTGGTATGAGCCATCCCGCCGTGGGGTCAGCTGATTACGGACTGAAACCTCCACAAACTGTGAGCTACATAAACCTTTCCTCCCTTATCTTTGGGTGTCAAATATCTTGTCTCAGCAATCAGAAAAGTAGCTAAGACACCTTTCTAACTCCCAGGGTGGCTTAAGTGTGGGCGAGGAACTACTCACTCAAGGTTCTCAGCAGCTTCTTGCCCATGGTTTCCTCAAAGTCATTACTGCCAGGGCTGGTCTCTGTGTCCAGGGGGATACTGTAACATTCGTGATCTGAGGCTGAGAAAGGGGAGAATGAACTTTAGTCTTTTTACCCTCCGTGTCCAAGGATAAAGGCAGGGTATTCTGGTGATGTCCTCAGCAGGTGAGAAAGTTCAAGGCAAAGAGCCAAGATAGGGTGAGAGGGACAGGGTGAGGGGTCCCCAGGAAGGTGCTGGCTTTGTTAGTAGCAAGAGGCATTTTAGGGTCACAAGAGGAACAGACAGTCAAAAGAAGAAAAGCAGGAATCCAGTACTCTATGCAAAGTCACAAATACTTCCTGCTCCTCGAACAATGGTGAGAAGGAAAGAGGACATCATGTTCTCCCTTTTCTAACTTTGCTGGAGAAAAAGCACATCTGACCACAGGTGCTGGCCTCTCCATCTCCTTCCTCTAATTGCACAAACTTTTGAAAACTGTTGGGCTCTGTGCTAACAGCCCACAGCAGGACCCAGTGAGGATTCAGAGAGCCACAGCATCTCAGAGCTAGGAAGGGGTGTCAGCCCCATCGCTGGAGGAAGGTTGGCCTCCTTCTAATGCATATTTGAAGTTGGGCAAAGCATTTCTCTTCTCATAAGCCTCAGGGGTCCTTGTGTGCCCCAGAGGAGGGTGGAAAACAAAGACTATTCCATCATCTCAATTCTTATTTCTCTGCCACATGTTCTAGGTACATGCCTTACCTACCAAATTTGGTGGTGGTGATGGGGGACACCAGTCCTAAATATAGGTCCTGGACTGGTGACTATGTATGCCCCAATTTCCAGATTAGCTGTATATTCAAACATGTGTCTTTAAAGATCTATGAGCCTTTTCAGGTCATTGCTCTGGACCTGAATGGTCTCTTACTATGGTATGGGTAGAGAAACTACTGCTTTGGGCCACAGGGTGCAGGATGTGGGGTGCTGAAAGCTTGGGGGAAATCCAGCTTAGTGAGTAAGCACACAGCCCAGGGGCACTGGGACGCTGGGCGCTTGGTGTGGTCCGCTGTTAAGGCAGACATGCTCAGTACGTTAAGGGAGGAGACATGATCTAACCCTTCAGGATAAGGCCTTCATGCTACCTTCCCTGGCTGCATGAGGAGGTGGGAAGACTGACACAGGGCCTGGGGCCCCAGGGCTCCCCCCACCCAGATGGCCCCATCCCTCTCTGCTACCCTCCGTCACTCCTTGGGGCCCCTCCCTGACCTGCTGTTCCGGGAACAGCTGCAGGGGACAGCGAGAGCTGCTGTGTCCTGTGCTCCTCAGAGTCGGTTGTTTCTTGCTGGGTGAAGGCTAGCTCCTCCATCCTCAGATACACCACCTCCCCAGGGCTTCTCAGACCATCGGAATGGCTGCCTGGGGTGGGACAGTACACAGACACCGCTGTCTCAGAGGAAGAGACTCAGGGCTCTGGGTGGCACCAGATGGCAGCCCTGGGCAGGGTCATCCTCATCCGTGCCGCCCAGCCCGCCCACCCCCACTGACTCACATGACAAGCTGGCCCTGTTGTTCAGTAGCACAAGGGCAGCATCGTCCTTGGGAGTCTGGGGTGTGCCTCGAGTCGTGGGAGCCTTGGTGGAGTCGCCATCAGTGAAGGCCTCCATGTCTGGGGACTGGGGAGAGCTGTCCATGTGGCAGGCAGTGAGGGCGTTCTGGTACTGCTGCCGAGTGACCTGGAAGGAAGTGGGTGGAAACTCAGCAGAGCTGGATGGAGCTGTCTCTAGATGGAGCATCTCTTCCAAGCTGATGGGCAGCCCCGGGGGGCTCTGAAGTCTGAGACCTGTGAGCCGGGGGTCTTATCAAGCTGGCCCAGCTCAGCAGCTGAGTAACAATGAGGGTCCCTTTGCTTGCTGGTTATCAGTTGCCAATAAAGGCTCCCGACTTTATGCATACCTGGAGAAGCCTATCTGAGTCCATTTTTGTTGCTATAACAAAATAAACCTACTCTATAGAGCAAATATATTTATTAGGCTGAAGAACCTGATGGTTAAAAAGTGTAGACAGCGCCAGCGTCTGACGAGGGCCCTGTGGCTAAGGCACAATATGGCAGAGAAGCAGGAAGAAGAAAGGCCGGTGCAGAAGGGGGTCAAGCATAGAGGTGGCCTTCTTCTGACAACCTGCTCTCAGAAGAACCAATCCAGTCCTGGAAGAACTACACTAACGCCTTCTGAGGATGAAGCCTTCATGACCCTTCACATCCCACGAGGCCCTGCTTCCTCTCAATGGTGTTACACTGGGGACTGATTTCACACACACAAGCCTACTCCAGCCATATCCACATCACAGCGCACAGACTACATAAAATGGTACTCTATTATTGAGTCTCAATTTTCACCATCAGAGTTACCTGAAGGGCTTATGACAATAAGATGGCTGGTCCAACTTCCAAAATGTTGTAATGGTAATAGATTTGGGGTAGAAACAGGATTTGCACTTCAAGTAAGTTCCATGTCATGCTATTGCTGCTGCCCTGAAGATTATATTTTCAGAAACACAGACTCTCTGAGCCCTAGTTTAAAATCAGACAAAAGGTCCCACTTTGGTTTTCATGCCTTCTCTGTCAAGGATTTGAAACAATGAAGCAGAAGGTCAACAACTGGGTTTGCTATTGTTTAGATCAAAACTATATGGGGCCGGGGATTTAGCTCAATGGTTCCGGTGCCTGTCTTGCAAGCGCAAGGACCCAGGTTCGATTCCCGGTAACCACATACCTACACTGGGTGTGGAGACTCACGCCCAGCAGCAACCAGTACCACATACCACAGTGCTGGGCGTGGTGGCTCATGTCTGTCATCCCAGCACTCGGGAGGCAGAGGCAGGAGGATTGCTGTGATGTGAGTTGGAGGCTGAGCTCAGGGCCAGCCTGAACCACAAAGTGAGATCCTGTCTCAAAAAAACAAACAAACAAACAAACAACAAAACAAAACAAAACTATATGATCTATGGTTTATGGAATGGAACCATGGGTCTCAAGTTAGCATTTGCCCAAGGCCTTTCATAGACCCACCGTTCTTGTGAAGAACATCTCATTTTTGCAGTGCCCTTCTGCTGGAAAGTATAAAATCAGGTTCTAAAATTTCCCCAAAAGATGGAGAAATTTAGCCATACCACTAAAAAAAAAAAGGAAATTTCTTAAATATCACACGGTAAGCTCAACAAAGCAGTAGCTGTTATAGTAACTGTGCTGTTTAAAGTAGTTTTAGATTTGTCTTCTAGTTTAATCAAAAGAGGCCAAATCATCATCCTTCATCTAGAAAATACGGCAAGAATCACACTGCCCACTCAACACCAAGGTGTCAGCCCTGGTTTTGTCACTTTCAATTTGGGTGACACTGGACACATCGTTAACCTTTCTGAACTTGTAAAAGAGGTACAGAGATAATGAGATAAGGCAGGTGAAAATGTTACATCAGGAGCAGTTCTATCTGGGAAAATTAATTGGACAAATTAATTAACGGGACTATGACTGGGCTGAGCTTTCCTACCTGAAGACGTGGAGCTGAGGATTTGACTCTTATCTTCACCTCTGGGAACAACAAAGACCCCAAGGTCCCAGGTGCTGTGATGCTTCAGGGCAGAACTGCACTGTGAGCTCCAGCTACATAATTCCCGATTGTTCTAGGATGTAAAAACATGCTGCTCTCTGAGTGACCGGTTGACCTGTTACATTTGTTATTCCTGAGATACTGAAACTATTGCCCTCTGAGTGACCTGTCCCATTGCTTGCTCCAATACTGAATGAAAAGTGTGGCAAGCCTGGGTCTGCCATTTTGTCTGCCCAGAGTAGCACAGAACAGGCCCAAGCTCAGCTTCTTCTCTAAGTCTCATTTCTGCCTATTTATTAATTCTCCCTCTTGTGCTGTTAGACTCACAGGAGAATAGAACTTACGGCAAAGGTTACAGTAATGTCCCCTTCCCTTGTTTCCCTATAATATTACACAGCAGTTAGTGATGACTGGTTTACATCCTCAGCCAGGCCTCACAATTTGACTACTTTGCACTGGGCATATATCTAAAAGGCAGGGGTTCCACTTACTGTCTGAATCAAAGTTAACAATCGCATGTCATGAGGTGGGGGTGGGGGGCTGCCCCTTCTGCTCCCAAAGCTAGTGTGACTGGTTGTTCTGTGAAGACAGGAGTAGGTTTCAGGAAGGTAAACTGTTAACCAAGAAAACATAGTAAAAGAGGGAAGGAAGGGGATGCCAAGTAGAGAAAATGGGAAAGAAGATGGGCAGGAAAGCAGTGAACAAGTCAAGAAGTGGAGGAAAAGAGAAGGAAAGAGGTGTGTTTTGGTCTGACTTTGACACGGATACACTGGCTTAGGGCCCCTGGTGGTTGGGAGACTGACTGTGCCTCCCAAGCTAGCCACCTCCGGGGAGTGACAGCTGTTAACAGATGCCCTTTTCATGTATTTATTTTTTGAAAGATTTTACGCAGATTGCACCTTCAATGAACTGTATGATAGCTCTCTCCTTGTGGACACAGTGACAGGGCTGTCCATTATTAACACCTGGATCCAGGGACCCAGAAACTCAAACCCTTTCTTGCAGCACTGTTACGGAGGAAAGAAAGAACTGGGAATGAGGAATTACCTGTGGTAGCTTCACGGAACAAATGAAATAGCTGCAGAAGGGAATCGCTCAGAAGGGACTGAGCCTGTTATCAGAGGCATTAAGAAGGATGTTAGACCACAACTTGTTACATACGAAAGAGACACTAAGACAGCAAAGCTGGGGTCTCACATTAGGATACGAAGCATGGTAGTGTGTGTGGGGGATGGGTGGAAGGCGTGTCTGCACGGTCTGTCTGTGGAGGTATGACAGGAAAGGCACCACTCTCTGAGTACCTTCTCTGCGTGTCTCACAGCCTTGCTTTCATGTTGTTCTCTTTTAATTTTTAAAATCCATAAACTACTGCTGTGCCAGTGTTGTCACCTTAAAATAAAGGACTCCGGAAAATGGACTCAGGGACCCACACTCTGCTCTGCTCCACTGCTAGGTCCATGCGTCATTTCTTGTTAATTCTTTCCCCATGTGCAGCAGCTATGGCACGTTTTTAAAAAATGAATATGAACATTTCAGAAAAACAACAAAGCAATAAAGGCTGATATTTAATGTGCCATTAATATATCTAACACTTTTAAATTGCTTCTCTAACAGTGACCAATGCTGAGTATTAGCTAATTGATTGCAAAATTGGTGGTCTCCTACCTGAAATTCAGGTAGTAATTACTATTTTATTCAATCTATAAACACTTTCCAGAGAAAAATATTCTATAAAATATTTTACACCTAAGAAAACCAATACAGCACATTTTATAATTTATAAGTAAACAGTTTATCAATCAAAGCTAATAAAAACTAAATTCATCTGATTTTGAACCTAAGCCCATAAACTTCATCTTACTTTTGATTACTATACTTTTAATGCATGTTAAGTTGAATATTTCTTCTGCGTTCATTTTAATAGTCACATAAGCATCTAATTTATCTGTCTTTTTCTGTCCACTACCTGACTCTTCCCTTCCCCTTTCTCACTCTGACCCCCTCCCTATCTCCAAGTTCCCTGATATGGCAACTTCTTTTTATCTAGCATAGCACTGTCAGGCAGAAATGGAATGTGAGCCATGTAGGCAATACAAAATTTTTTTTTTGGAGACAGGGTCTCGCTTTGTGATTCAGGCTGGCCCTGAGCTCAGCCTCCAACTCACATCACAGCAATCCTCCTGCCTCTGCCTCCCGAGTGCTGGGATTACAGGCGTGAGCCACCACGCCCGGCACTGTGGTATGTGGTACTGGTTGCTGCTGGGTGTGGGTCTCCACACCCAGTATTGTTATGTGGTTACCGGGGAAT
>PVIR01000099.1:196427-280982 GCA_004026965.1 Petromus typicus | reverse complement strand
CTGGCCCTGAGCTCAGCCTCAAACTCACATCACAGCAATCCTCCTGCCTCTGCCTCCCGAGTGCTGGGATTACAGGCGTGAGCCACCACGCCCGGCGCTGGTATGTGGTACTGGTTGCTGCTGGGTGTGGGTCTCCACACCCATTATTGTTATGTGGTTACCGGGGATTGAACCCAGGTCCTTGCGCTTGCAAGACAGGCGCCGGAACCACTGAGCTATATCCCCGGCCCTCTTGTTAATATTTTTGTTTGATTTCTGAGTTAATGTCTGTAAACTGCATGTTGCAAGTATTTTTCTTGCTAATATTTAGAATCCTTAAGAAATTATTTCTTCTTGGGTCTTTCTGATAATCAATGACTGTTAGGCCTCTGTGTAAATCTAAGCACAACCTCAACACTTCCTGTGTAGATGCAGTTTCCAGGCCAGAGATTCGCATGACAGCCCTGGGATAAGTCAGTGCATAAGCACTGTTCGGGTGGGGGACCAGTGACTCAGTGCAGGCCTTGCCCAAGTCTCGGTCCCACTAACCACTGCATACCTTATTCCTTAAATGGAAATTTGAGGTTCTATTTTCTTAAAACTTTTCTGTTGATGCTGTTCTCTTGAATAGAGAGGGTCTAGAAAACATGGTTCCATACCCAGACATGCTTTCTAACCTATCTGAGAACCTCAGTGCATCTAAGCTACTGGGGAGGCAGTGCCAGCCCAGCCATGGGCACATCTGTGGCACGCAGCCGGAGGTCCTTGGCCAATCCAGATTGAGTGAGATTTTAATTAATGATAGTCAAGGAAGGATCCATGTATATAGGAGTGCCTCCAAGTGGACAGGACATTCTCAGTAGTTTCTGAAGTACAGAGGCAATCAAGATCATTCATGTGAAGGGGTTACATGGCAAAAGCAAGTTAAAGGGGAAGTTGAATGAACTGAACTGAATTGAATATGATTAAAAGGTTAGAATGCTGCCAGGTGATGGAGTCTGTGCCCCTTCCAAAGAACTCATGATGCCCAGGCTGTCTGGGATAGTTGAAACACACTTATGCTGGTGGTAAGGAAAATAGACAAAAGACGTGTTTGCCTTATCCTCCTAATTCTTGGAATATGTAATAGATTCTATTCCTGATATTTTAAAGAAAATTTTGTTAATCTGGAACACTGAGATGTTGTCTATGAATACTGGTGTCCCCTCCATCCTTGTGGCTCTGATTTCTACATTATGGGGCACTGGTGTGCATTTCTGTGGAAACTGAGATCTCAGGATGGACTTATTTGTGCCATATGAAGAAGGACCAATGTAAGCACAGGGCAGCAGTGATGACCTCCTGCATTTAGTGCTTTATATATATATTTGATGTAGTGTTTATCAGCTTTAATCTCATATTGGAAACTTTTGGGATTTCTGATTCCCAAGTCTCACTTCTGGAGATTCTGACTTGGATGTTCGAGGGTGTGGCGTGGGCATCAGGATTTTCAAATCTCCTCCAGATGATTCTATTGCCTGGTCATAGTTGAGAGTGGCTGCTTTAATCTTACTGAACCCCTCACTACTCCTTTAACAAATAGAAAAGCCACACCACAGAAAATAGAGTGGCTTGGGCCGGGGAGTTAGCACAGTGGTTCCGGTGCTTGTCTTGCAAGTGCAAGGACCCAGGTTTGATTCCCCGGTAACCACATACCATACTGGGCATGGAGACTCACGCCCAACAGCAACCAGTACCACATACCACAGTGCCAGGCGTGGTGGCTCACACCTATAATCCCAGCACTCAGGAGGCAGAGGCAGGAGGATTGCTGTGATGTGAGTTTAAGGCTGAGCTCAGGGCCAGCCTGAACCACAAAGTGAGACCCTGTCTCAAAAAACCTAAAAAAAAAAAAAAAAAGGGAAAAGAAAATAGAGTGGCTTAAGTCATATAACCAATAAATCACACTAGGTGGTTACTGCTCTTTCAATTTATTTCAACAATGTTGCCTCCAAGTGGTTAGTGTTTTTAAACTGAGTTTAATGGTACATTTTAAGTGTACATTATGATCACATTCACCACTGAAAATAAGTACCTGTACATAATATATCTTGATTCTTATTTTTTCCCAGTATTAATGCTCATCATGGATGGGCAAATTTGATGGATGGAGCAATGGTGCTTCTGGATAAAGATCCAAATTTAACAGAGAGGATGGTTAGACTTCTATGTCTGTAATGTCCTCGAATGTTTCTTTGCCCATTTCCAGGCTTTCAAGCTAAGTTTGAGCTAACAACCATATTACAGCATAAAACCTCGGCCCTTTGACGACAAGTCAAAGTCATTGTCTGCTGATGAATAGTCAAGGTTGGAAAATAAAAGTTGGCAAGAAGGACTGTATTTCATTGGACCCAGCCATATAATGAAAATACTGTTAGTTCTAAACAATTCTCACTCCTAGAGTTCACTCTAGTTCATTTTTTGAGTACTTGCAAGCTACCTGTGGCTGTCTGTCTATGGCTGGATGGGCAGGAGACTTAGCGGCTCACCAACCACTTTGGTTGAATGAGCTCATGTGAAAATGAGCATGAGCCTGGATTTGCTTCAATCATTGTCACCACCAGGATTTTACCAAAAAGTCAAAGGCATTATCTAAAGAATAGAGCCAAAGCATTCAGATATCACTTGACAAGCTAGGATTGTGTTCAATCAAAAAACAGAGGGGAGTATATTTTGTAGTAGTTGTTATTCTAGCTGGTACCTGAGCTTCTCCTAAGAGTGCTCTACTTAAGTTTAGAATTCAGGACAAATCTTCATTTTCTGGATTTCCTTAGGTGAAGAATGTGAAGTGCTGATGGGCTGGTCTGCAAGGAGGCAGCGAGATGAAAGGCGATAATGGTATTTTTGTGAGGTGGAGGAAAGTGGCTAGCAGGAGACATGATCAAAGCATGAAGAGAGCGAGATGAAAGCTCATCTCGAAGCTGTGTCTAATACCAAATTCTAAATCATTTCAAATGCTCTCGTGGAATCCCACACGCAAAAATTCGGGTAAAATCTGTTGTCCACCTAGCTCTGCAGCAATACATTCAAGGAATAAATGAGATTGGGGTACTTCTTAGGGAGAGGTAATGTAGTTCAGAAAGGAGGGAACAAGGAACAAAAGGCGGGTCTGTGGAAGGGGTCACTTCAGTGGAAATGGAACTCAGGGCTGTAGCTGAACTTGACTCTCTCCAAAGATCTCCAAAGACATGGGGAAAATGTGTTTCCCTCTGGTGAGGGCATTTCAAAGACATCTCAGTCATTTTATGTTCAGAAGGCAAGGTGATGCCATCTGGTTATAAATAGGAACATAAGGAAGACCTTGAGTTGAAAATAGAATAGATGTGAAGAAAAAAATACAGGTGGCGTCAGAAAATTACTGATGCAATAGCAGTCCATTTATATGTTCATTCGTCATTTATTTATTCATTGGACAGTGTCACATGAGCTTCTGTGCTGGGGTCCCTGTCCTTGGGAAGCTTTCACATTTGGCACAGAAAGGAAAGGGGAGATGACACTTAGGGAACTCCTCTGCTCTACAGGCATTGAGATACGCACGTCACATGGATTCTTTAAAAGATTCTGCTCACAGTTTTGTAATTATGATTCCCCAATTTCCTTGTAATGAAGCTGAGGCCGAGAGAGGTTAATGAACTTGATACAAGTCTGACTCAGCTCTTTAGGATGAAACTGGTGTTTGGACATAGGATTATCTGCTTCAAAAATTGGAGGAATCCTCATTTTGTTCAGAGGCACTAGAATTGGTAATAAGTGAGTTGGACTTGACAGTGGGACTTGAAAAGTATTCCCTGTGTCCCTCCTTATTGTTTCCCAGTCTGCTCTGAACTCTAACAGCCACTCTCTACTAATGAGCGTTGTGATTGGTGACTCAGTCATTCACCTAACACACCAAGGCAGGAAGCCATGCCACTACTTGGTGGACATGTTTCCAAGCTTAGGTGCTCTGGATGCTTCCTGATGGGATGGGAAATGACAGGCTCCCAGAGTGAGTCCTTGGAAACAAGGAGAGAGATGTTGCTCTTTATGATAGGTACATGGGCCCGGCTTTCTGCTGTAACCTAACAACCATCCTCTATCATCTATAAAAGGCAGTCTATAGGCCTTTTTAATAAGTCCTGTGTGTAGGCTCTAAGGATAAAAAGAGAAATCCATTATGTTACCCCATAAATGTAAACACTCCACAAATAAGTGAGGGTTTAATCATCTGCACTATTCATGTGATATTTATTTAAAATGATTTGCTTAAGACAGAACTGGAACCCTTCCCCCTAGGGAGGTACATAGGAACTGGGCCTGGAGTTGGCCATGGAGATGGGTGGACATCTGTTGTTTTGTTGTTAGCCACTATCTTCTCCCTTCGGGGATATCCTTCTCTTCACCAATCCTTTGATAGGTGTGGACCTGCCAGTCACAGCTTCCTACCCAATAACCTGGCCACAGGATAACTTTGGACCCAGGCTCAGCCAATCATAAAGTCTTGTTTGCCTGACCCTGATAATAGGCTCAGAGTTGTGTTTTGGCATTAAAGATGGAAGAGGTTGATGTTTTTGTATTTTGGACTTTGAAGAACAAGGAGCAGGGACTTCTAGAATCCTCTTTCTCTACCCCCAGGGAATTGGCTATCAGGGGAAGAGACTAGACTCAAACCAGGGCCAGGATATAAAGGAGGCACAGGGGCCTATGAGTACTGAGGCAGCAGCTCTGATCTTGAGTTTTCCTGAGGCTGACGTGGCTCTCATACTGTACTTTGCATTTAATTCTTTTCTTTTTCTATAGTCCGTGATTTAATGTATTCACTTTCTGATTAAACTATGAGTTGGGCTACTGTTCTTGCAAGTGAAGAACTCCTGACTACTGTAGGTAGGAATAGGGTAAAATAGTATCTTCAGACTCTTTTGTGATGTGGCTTTGTGCACCTTATATGTTCTGCATCGGTAATGGATGGGAATTGGACTATGCACCTGTGTGTCAGAACTTCAGGAAACTCAGTGGACCCTGAGATCCCTTTGTTTGTTAGTATATGTTTGTGATAGATAGTAATTGTTTGTTTTGAGGAATTGATAGATACACATATTACTTTTTGATTCTTTTTATTCTCCTTCCCAAGCTACCTGTACCCATTTTTATTTGTTTTTGGCAAGTGATAAGACTGAGATTCGTAACAGGAAAGCGCATTACTATGATCATACAGCAAACTGATGTAGAATCAGAGCTAGGGAGAGCCGAAGACCTGGTTCACAGGCCAGTACTTCCTCCCAGAGTTGGGGTTCATGGGGTTCCAAGCAGATCAGTGTAACAGATAAATGAAATTTGAACACACAAATCAAGAGGCCCCCAAACTTGACCTTGGCCCAGCCACACCTCCTTTTAGCTTTAGCTCTGAGGTTCTTCCCTGCTGAATTTCCAAGACCAGATGAGGATTTAATTATTCTTGCCTTAGTCTGACTCTGAGAAGCAGAATTGAAACTTACTCTTCAGCACCCTGGAAGCAAGGACACAAGGAAACCCTACAAAAAACCTAGCTGCTTCCACCAGAGGTGTGGATTTCAAAACATGTCAAAGACGCTAGCCGGTGGGGGAGGGGAGCACTGCTGAGATAACTCCCTGTATCCATTCGAAGAGGGGAAGGCCTTCCAATCCCCAATTTTTAAAGGTCTCTTTTATAGATTGGGGTCTTAAAGTACAATTTTGTTTGAAAAAGGGCTTAATTTAATGTAAAAAAAAGTCTTTTTACCATTAGTTTGATGAATTTAAACCAATCTCAGCTATTTCCTACATGCTGAGTGGTAACTAGATTATCTACTACATGTCTAACTTTGAGGGAACCTCACATATCAAGACAATATGTAAGAAAGAAATTCCAATGAATACTTCAGTGAAATAAGTTTAAGTGTGACCACATTACTGGAGGTAAAACACAGTGAAGATTTACTTTTCAATAATCTGTTTTGACAATTATTATTAATCAAATGATGGATGTAAAGACAGCATCTTGGACAATTGATCCTATGCTCGAATTGAGTGATTAAGAATTACAGCCTCATTTACTGGTTCATTCACTAGAATGCCCATCTTCTGGGTCCACTGTCCTAAGTGCTGGGGACATCGTCACAGCAAAGGAGACAGCATTGACTCTTGCTCCTGCAGAGATTTTAGAAGCTCATTTTTGCTTCTCCTTTGGGGATATGCTTCTCTTCTTTACCAATCTTGTGATAGGCATGGACCTGCGAGTCACAGCTTCCTTACCCAATAACCTGGCCACAGGATAACCTTGGATCCAGGCTCAGCCAGTCTAAGCCTTATTTACCTGACCCTGATAATAGGCTCAGTCACCTGTTTTGGCATTAAAGATGAAGGAGGTCAATGTTTTTGTATTTTGGACTTTGAAGGACAAGGATCAGGGACCTCTAGAGTCTTCTTTCTCTACCCCAGGGAAAGAAACCTGTTTTTTGAGGATTTACCTTTAGCCAGAGGAGAGTGAAGTTGGCCACTAGGTCAGGAGGGAACAAGGTCTGGGCACATCAGTCTGGAATCCACCTGTCTTCCCAACTATGGAGTCACTCACCTTCTGTCCTACACCGAGCTCGGGGAGGCTGCAGCTGGCAGGACTCTCCACTCAGTTTCTCTCTACTTGTCAAAAAGAGGTTGCTAGTCTCTTTTGTTCTATTTGCTAAATTCTTATTTGGATCTCAGTGACATTCTTGGCCTACTGAGTTAACGGCATCTTTGCAACTCAGTCGACTGTTCTGTCTTTGGCCATGACTTGATGAGGCCACAAATAAATATCATAGTGAGCAAATCAAGGGTAGAGGAACTTGTCCTCCCAGTGACTCATTAAGATCTCTTCAGAGAAGATGAAACTTCAGTTGTAGTCTTGACTATGATGAACATCAGTGGCTTCCGGCCAGTTCTCTCATCCACCTCACTTCTTGTGTCTTCACTAATGGAATGAAAGGACTAAGATTTAGATTTTCTTAGCGGAATATCAGAATTTCTATTTCTGGGTGGGTTTGTTTAGGTGGAGTAAGCTGCTGTAACAGATGAATTCTTAATAGCACAACAAATCGTTATTTATTATGTCATCATCGGAAGAATGACTCTCGTGACCTTTCTGTGGCTCTTTAGAGACCCGGGCTCCTCCTGTGTGTGGCTCCACCCCCTCTTACATTCCTGTCACTTTATGTTTCCAAAGTGAGCTGTACAATAAGTGTTCGTGTACATGATGCACAAAAAAATCAAGACCATTTCAAACATTCGAATTGCCAGATCGAGAAAGATTGAAAGCAGCAGCTTTCAGTCGGAAGCTGGAAGTCAGTGGGAAGTTTTTATGGGCAAGGGTTATGGATCCTGCTCCTTCCGCTGGGATCTCTTCGGCCTCTTCAGTCACATGCTCATACCTTGAGAGCAAGGCAGCCTAGGAACTGCAGTTTAGCTATGGGATGAAGAGAAAACCGTTTTGCTAGGTGAGCAGCAAAATAGTTATTAATAAACTGTGTTACTTGAACCCAGCTTGGGAACTTGTTGACTTAGTGAGACTTTATTTCAAAAATAAGGTGCGCTGTGGATGCAGTTCACAGTGGAAACCCTGAGTACATTCCCCCAGTACTGTTCATAACGTAACTGTGGTACTTTAGAAGACAGTCCCTCCTTGCTGTGTTCCCTTCAAATAAAGATTTAAATATCATATCCTTTTGCCGCAACCAGGAGGAATAGCTCGGAGGAGGGTGATGCAATAACATAGTGGAAGCAGCTTTTTTGAGGGAGTAAGTCCCTGTGCCCAGGTTTTCCCAGTTAAGGCCCAGTTTGTGCCTAGAATCTCAGCACTTTTCAAGGTGGTGTCTGCTGCCAAGAGCACCTCAGCTAGGATATTATTCCTATAGTCCCGGGGTAAGTAGACGATGGAAGATAACATGAGCTTGTATGAAGATGCACAGTACTGCTTAAAAAGCCATACAACAGTGTTCCATAAAGACATTTTTTATTTTAAAATTCTGCATCTGAAAACACAGTATGACAGAAAGCATCTATATACACTTGCAGTGTTTTTGGTGTGACACAGTATTTCATACATCCACTTTTTTGCAAAAAAAAATTTTGCTTTGTCAGACAGAAACAAACTCCCCTAGACAAAAATACAGCTAAGGCACAATTTTGTTGTTGTTGTTGTTTTTCTGCTAACTGAAGACAGAAAGGGTGCAGAAATGGACAGGTAATGCAGTTGTTTCTGAGAATCACCTTCTACCTCGAGGAAAAGCGCTCAGATGATTAGAACTTTGATTACTGGTCAATTTCAGATAGTTCAATCTCTCTTAAAATACTCCTTTAAATAAATAGCAAAATATCTACATCTTTCAGTGTGTGCCATGTGAACTTTCTCGCTCTCTTTTAAAACTTTATGTACATATTCTGTTTTTTAAAATCAATACATTACAAAATATTTCTGTACAGTTTTATGCATCTTATGATCTATAACAAAATAGTTATTTTTAAAAACTATATCACCGCATGTCTTTGAAAACAAAGAGGGAGACAGTAATAATTTATCATGAGGCCTCCAGAACAAATGCTATTGATGACATAATTTTAAAAAACAGACAGAAAGACTACAAAGATGATTGCGCTCAATTCCAGTGAATTTCCTATGAAGACCCTGGGGTTGTCTTTGGCTTCCATCTGTACTAGAACTATGGAAGATCAGGGGTGGGGTCTGAAGGCAGGGAGGGGATGATCCCTTGGACAATGCGACCCATCCACTGGGAGTTTTTAATGCTATCACTTTCCAGGCAGGAAGGACGAAGAGATGAATTGAGAAGCTCTCCTCACGTGCCCTTGATGCAGACCGTGAAGTGACCTGGTCGTGGGGGAGGGGCCTGCAATGCCAGGACGGTGGGCGGTGGCCACCTGCGGTGACCCAGCCAGCCCTGCAGAGGCGACGCCCTCAGAGAGCCTGCGGGGGGGTCGGGGGTGGTCTGCTAAGGGCTAGGCAAGCTCTCTAGCCTCCATTTTGCCCATAGGAAAAACGGAAGAGCATTTTTCTTAAAGATGACATTTGTAAGCAATTTCTATCGCATTTGCAAACGACAGATTGGCAGCCTCTGGCTCGGGAGGACACCGTGAAAAGCTTCAAGATGCTCTTTCTCTGCAGAGTGGTGCGAATCAGAGGGAGAGGACAGTCAGCTTTTCAAAATAATTTTAAGGCCACATTTCAAGATGGAGAAACCTAAGGCTTTTTTAAGGGGGGTGGGGTGGGTAAAGAGAAGCACGTTGGGGGAAACGCAGAGAAGAGAAGGCAGTATGGGGCTGGGTGTGAAGGATGGAGCCTGCTTCCCAGCGCCCGCCCGCCCGCAGGCAGTCCGTTGCACTGGGGCTAAGGGGGGAGAGGACAAAGGCCATTTTCTCCCCACCCAGGGCATGGCAGATGAGCCAAAGACAACGTGAGGGGCAGACACGGGTGGTGTGTGAAGCCCTCCTCAGTCTTAGAGGGTCCTAGACAGTATCTTGTTTGCAAGGTAAAAAAATTAAAACTTCTAAGTTAGAGAAAGATGGGGAAGAGAGAGGAAGGAAGGGAGAAAAAGAGAGGAGGATTGAGAGGGGGACAGAGAGAGAGAGGAAGGGAGGGAGGAAGAGAGAGGGAGAGAGAGAGAGTGAGAGAGAGAGAGAGTAGAAAGAGAGGAGAGAGAGAGAAATTTGCATAGATTGTGCACTTAGCCCCAGCAGACAGGGACACCCTCACTCCCCCAGGTAAACTTCTCAGCGGACATAGTGAGGTAGCTCCTGTGATTAACCCATGGGCAAAGCCAGGTAACTGAGGCAGAAGCAAAGAGACCATCCCGTGAGGAAGCACAGCTCGCCCTGGTCAGGGAAGAAGCTTCCAGATGTGGCAGATCAGTTGCCAAGACTAGGGGTCTGGGGAGCCCCGCCGCTGCATGCACCCTTCCCTCCTCCTGGACCTTGTCCTTGTCCTTCTGTCTGCCCTGCTGGGAGGCCGGGCAGGGAGGGCCTCTGGCTAGCACCTCAGTCCTCAGACCGTATCCTTCTCTCTTCAGCGTACACTGTCTGGAGCCCAAGAGCGCTCACGGCTCCTCCTGCCCTGGATGGCTCTTGGCCGGGGAATGACTAGTCAGGAATCCCTACTCTCTTCAAAATTCATCAAGAGTTACTCTGTTGCTCTCCCTGTGTTGGCTGTTTCCTTCTGTTTCACTGGGCAAGGCCTTAGCTCATTGGAAGCCCTCTCTCCACAGCGGAGTTTGCTGGGCATACATAAGCGGAACTATGGGATGTTTGTTTTTCTCACACTGTTTAAAAAAAATAGCTACCATTGAAAGGTCATACTTTCTGTAAAAACATGGACTTCTGGCTTTCCTTGTTGAACTGCAAGATGCCGCCACAGTGAGCATGAATCCTTCTGTGCCATGATAGGCCAGAGCTCTCTGTTGCTAGACCACAGTCCCGCCACTGCCTTTGTCCTGCGTCGATGGCTTCACTCCTGTGTCCCGGGACCGACCTCATTAAGCGTTCAGCAGCCTTTGATCTGGCAAAGGCTGTTCTCTGAGCTGAGCATGTGGATGGTACTGAAATGCTGCTGGGGAGTCGGTCAGTGAACTTGGCTGTAAAAAATTCCTCCTCATGCCCCACACCTGAAAGCTACTGTCTTGTCTATCTTGTACCTTGTGGGTGGAGGTCAGCTCCAGCCAGGGTCCCCCTTGTATATCTGTGAACCAGAGGATGAAGGGTCTTCACGTATCCAAGCATGTTCCCAGAGTAGCAATAAGCAGACCTTCTTGGGTAGAGATTGTGTGGTCTTTTTAACCTCTCCACACTCTATATGAAGTTTAAAAGTTAAAGAAATAAAGCCAGAAGGACTCTCGATCCCACTAGAAAAGCTGTTTTTCCAGTGCAAGGAAGGAGCATCTTCCTCAGGCAATGGGGTCTTGGGAAACCGCTCACTTCCTCTTTGGAAACACCCCACCCCACACAAGACTTGGGAAGTGCCATTTGGAAATGCTGGCCACTTCTGAGCCCCTTTTGTGCCCAAATGTCACTGGGCGAGTGAGAAATGCACAGATAACCACCACCTCTGAGTACTTCCTTCTCCCCGGAGCTCTGATGCTACCTCTCCCCTCTTAGCCTTCGAGACTCAAAGGACTTCGTTAGTGGCCAAGCCCATCACTTCCAACCTCTGCAGCTCGTAACGGGCCTCCCAGGAGCACGGCTCGCAGGGGTAGGAACAGCCGGGCAGACTCAGCTCACGGATGCCTCACCTATGTCTCCCCAAGTAATACATTAGCAGCAAGGTATGAAAAAGTTAACACTGTTTTTCCTGGGAAATCTCTCTTTTCCTCAGATCATTCTGGGCACTGTTTGGAATTCTCCTTTCTTATCAGATGCAACATCTGCAAAATTATTCTCTGGCCCCCAAACAGAACAGACCAAAGGAACACTGATGTAACTTCCCAGCTCCCAAAATTAGTCACCACGAGTGAGGGGAGCCTCGGGAGAGGAAGGTGGGCCCCAGCCTAAGATGTCTCTGCCACGTCTCCACTTGTTCTAGGACAGCGAAAGAAGTCAGCAATGTCAGCATGCCGGGAGAGGCCTTGCCTCCGGGTCTGCAGCTCCTGCAGAGCCACCAAAAATAATACTGCAGGAAACAGAGGGCCGTGAAAGCTGGGGAAGGAAGGGGTAGAGGGAGGGAAGGGGGAAACCTTCAGACCTCAGCAGCCTCAGAGGAGCCCGTGGCAAGTGGCGGAGGCGGAGGCTTCCCTGGCCTGGTGCTTCCGTGGTTTGTAAACCCACTCAGCGATGCCGTGGACTTTCTAAGGGAGCCACTGCGAGGTCCTGGGATCCACTGTGGAGGACAGGTGTCTCCAGGCCACACCATCCCCAGCGTGTCCCAGGACCCGCCTCCCCTTGGAAGGAGCCCGTTCTCCTCTGTCACTGTCCTATCAAGACTCATGGTTAGTTGGCCACAGGGGTCCCCACGGACCCAGCAGCTCCAGGGCTTCTGTAGGCAGCATGCTGCCTTCTCCCCAGGGCCTCAGGGAGGGCGCAGGAACCCAGAACTCGCACTGGAATAGACGGGCGGGATAACACCCTGCGTGAGGAAAAGCGAGGCCCCAGACATCCCAAAGGCACCTACTTCGTGCTGGCAGATGAGGCCAGCGGAAGCTTCCTCATGGTGTCAGACGCCCTTGCTTTACTCTGAGAGCAAGGAGGACATAGGGTGACATCCAGAGACAGAGACAGAATTAGAGATAGAGACAGACAGGCTATGGGGAAGGAGGGGAGCCTTTTGTGAATAAAGGCAGCTTTAGTTAGTAAGATAACATAAATGACAGGCTGCAAAAACAGCACCTACTAATTAGTCATTGACTAAAACATATTAAATAATAAATAGCTAGTGTCCCTTCTCCGCGTCCTCCATGGCCAGTGGGACATCCTGCTTTGCTGGGCAGGGGAGGGCAGCACAGCACACCGGCCGTCGCGGTGACCACGGTGACTTCACCCTCCACGGGCAGTGCCCAGGACTGGCTCACCTCGGGAAGCGCAGCTGTGATTTCCCCAGGGAGCCGTGTCCTTCAGAGGATGTGGAGATGGAGGAGGAAGGGGCCACCGGGACGGCGAGTAGAGGGTGGCCCGTCAGGGGCCCATGGCAAGGAAATCCTTCAGTTTTCTGGTAACTCGAGCAATTTGAATAATTTTTAAAAAAATTTAAAACAACCTTTAGGAACACTTTTGAAACGCAACCATTTTTATGTTGCACGTCTAGATGGACCTGTGGGTACCCTGGAGAAGGAAAGGGATGAAATCGAGAAACTAATCTGAAATGCTTCGATCTGGGTGTGAGAAATCTGGTCTATGGGTTTGGTCACTGCCAACAGCACCAAATGTGCGATTCACAAAGGCTTCGGGGCCTGACCTCGGCACGGAAGGGCTCTGGGAGGCCGTGGGTACCGCTGTGCTGTCCTGTCCAGCTTGGCTGTCTTCCAAGCGGTCTCTTGTGAGTTCTATGACCATGATCTCCCCAATCTCTAGACCGAACAGGTCAGGGTCTCAGTCTTGCGGCCACGAATGTCTTGGAGACATGAGCCTCCTGCTCATAAGACAACCCCATTTCCACCTCCACACGTAACAGACAGGCTGGAGGGTGGCCTAGACCCATGGACAGCTAGTGGCAACCACACGCCTGAGTCAACCTTGGCCAAATGGCTTTCCCACTCTTCTAGTTATTGTGGGGAGGAGCTTAATGGGAAAGGGGCTGGAGGAAGGCTGGGAACCCTCCCAGACCCGCCGCCTGCGTGGAGAGGCCCACGCCTGTGGCCTGCAGCGGCCTACTGTTTCAAGGTGGGGCTTCCTGTTGCAGGGTGGACTCCTGGCCAGAGCAGCAGAGAGGGAAGCCGAGGGGTGGCCTGAGCTCAGCCCCTCAGTCTGGGCAGTGCTTGTCTCACTGGGTTGTGCTGAGCCCTTGGGTTCAGGAAGGGGCCTGAGGAGGCACGCCCTGGCTGAGGGTCCTCTGCGGGCTTAACGTTCACTGAGCTTTCTCCTACTACTGAGCTGAGTAAACAAAGTTTTGCTGCTGCTCAACAAAAAGTTTGAAAATCACTTGTGTTGGGGTGGCGCGGAGGGGTGGGTACGGATCATGGGAGGGGAAGACAGGAGCCAGCTTGCCGAATGCAGACTGACCCACCCCGGACCCTAGACCCACCTGACCCCTTGGTGTGTGGCCAGGTGGTGGCCCCAGATGGGACCCAGGCTTCAGGCCCCTCCACTGCTTTCCTGTTGGGATCGCACTGTAGCCCACACGTGGCCGGTGCTACCTGAGCCGGCCATCGGGCTTGATGGCCCCCAGCTCCGACTTGGGGTCAGGGCTGAAGGAGCTCCAGGCCGTCTGGCTGCAGGCCTGCATGACGGGGCAGGCAGTGGGGCCCACGGCGCAGATGTCCATGGCAGTCCACATTTTGCTTGCAAGCGAGTCCAGCCAGCCCTCCAGGGCTGTGCCTGTGGCAGCCGCGTTCCTCCGGGCCTGCTCCACTTGGGCAGGGATGATGGGCAGGCTGAGGACTGGGTTCAGGCTCTGGAAACTCTGCTCCATGTAGGCACTGCGGAGGGGCCCGTTGTGCAGCCTTAGTGCCTCCTCTGAAAGGGAAAGAGAGCGGTGAGGTGTTGAGTAGAGCTGTTAACTGGGCGGGCACCTGTGTGCTCTGGACCTGGAGCCGTGGGCACTGTGTGCCACCTCTGTGAACTCACAGTCGCACAGGGTAGTGCTTTTAGCGGCCCCGATCTGCAGGCTGGACACACCTTGTACAGCGCATGCGCTTCCGCTGCTCATTCCGCACCTGTTTATGGAGCCTCCGCCTGGCGCAGGCACTCTTTCTATAGTGACTCTTAAGCTCCACTTTGCATGCATCCATCCAACCCACACTTACTAAACATTTGTTATTTGCAAGACAGTTGTTGATGTATTTAGCAGATACAGATAGATGAAATGCCTATTACTATACACAGCAGGCTCCATTCGAGGTCGTGGAATGAACCGAAATGAGTTTATGTCCCAGCGGAGAGACTCTGCGTCCGCTCTGCAGAGGACGGGAGGTGAGGGCGGGTTGAGCAGACCAACCACAGGCAGAACCTTCAAAGGGAACAGCTCACCGGAGCCAAATATTGTGGTTGCCGCAAAAGAAAAACCTCATGAAACGAGGTTAATGTGGGAAATGCTGTTAAGAGTATCGGCTCCTGATTCTTGCATGTAATTAAATTTGCCTCAATTCCACCTCATCAGAGTTCTTGAGATTACCAGGGACGCGTCAATAGCAAATTACTCGTGATGAATCATTTTACAAATTGCACGGCTCCCACCTTCATGCTCCCTGTCACTGGGACATGGGTAACAATACTGTCACCGACAGCGCGGGGGCTGCTCCCGGCAGGGTAGCAGGAGCCCTGCGTCTTCCTGGGCACTGGAGGGAAAAGCTTCCCCTTCTTCTCAAACAGCTGGTGGAAATGCTGGGAGAATCAGCACTGACCCAGCGCGCGGCCCCAACCCTTCCGCCCTGCTTGCTGTCCTATGGGTGGCTCTGTCTGCGCCATGGGGACGCTGCCTGGTTCTCGGTCCCTCTCCTCTATGCCTGGTTTCAGAGCCCTGAGGGAAGGCCGGAGGCGCCCCTGATGAAGGGGACACCGGGAAGCCTTAGGCGGGTGATCTCTGGCCTGGAGTAGAGAAACAGGCTTCCATCAAGGAAACGTGAGTTCTCTGTCTTCAGTCTTGCTTAGCGCAAAGCCTTGGAGGAAGCTGCTGGGACTCGTGTCAGGACTCCTTTTTGTCAGACATCTACGGCCTTCGGTCCTTGTGCCAAGGGCAATATGGGTGGCCCAGAGTTCTTTCTAGCGAACAGGGCCGGACCATGGCGTGTTTCTTGCTTCCAAGTTTGTGATGTATTTTATGAATAATCCAAACAGAGCCAGCCCTCCATACCCAAGGGCTGTGCAGCCACAGATTCAACCAACTGTGGCTCAACAGTATTTGGAGAATGACTAGGTCTGTATGTGACGTACACATATGGCTTTTTCTTGTCACTATCCCCTAACCGATACTGGGTAACAACTGCTGATGCAGCATGTGCATTGTATTAAGTAGAGATGATTTAAGTAACTCCAGGATGTGGGAGTTTAGATGCAAATATTATGTTCTTTTCCACAAGGCACTTGAACAGATGTGGATTTTGTTTGGGGGCGGGGTGGTTCCTAAAGTCCATTTCCTGCCGAAAACAAGGGATGATTGTACTGACACCGAAAATCCTGTTAGTAGGAATGCCACGCAGCTAGCAGTTTCTAGACACTAACTTAGAGGGCAACATACGCAGGTTTCAGTACAAAATGTCTTTAAGTATTTCATTTTAAAAAGCAACGATGCTTCGTGACTTGTAATATGTTGTGTTTTTGCTTTAAAAACATTGAAGAAAAAAACAAATCTAGGTGGATGGATGCCGAATTGTTGGCAGTGGCTTTTGCTGGAGGTAGGGTTTTAGTCGGGGATAGGTCATTGCCTTGTTGAAGGTGGAGATACAGAAACGTGAGGAAATCCCTCGGGTGGGGAAGAAATGTTAGGAGCCTGGTTTGCCTCCCTCCCTCTTCACGTCCCAAGGACCACTGGCCTGAAATCTGTGTTTTTCTTTTCTTTCCTTCTTTTATAGTTTTCTATTCACACACTGATGGTGAAGTAAGACGCTGGTGGGTTTTCCTGGTTTTGAACTTCAAATAAATGCACCCTAGTTATGATTTATTCTGTGATATTTTCCCCTCAGCATTGTTTCAGTGTCTCTTTGCAGGTGACATCCGTGTCTGTGTTTTCCTGATGTCAATAGCTGTACAGGACTCTGACATGCTGAGACCACGCAGTGTCCTGTCATATAGGGGACATGGCCACTGTTTCTGATCTGGGGAGATCGTGAGCAGTTCCGCCAGACCATTCCTGTGTGGATCTCTGGGATTAGACCTGGGAGTGGAACTTCTGGGTGCTAACGGGGATGTGTGTCCCACTTTAGAAGGAGGTGCTGGCTGACCCTTCCTCTAAACTTACCTATTTATCCTCCCGCTGGAACTGGGTGGGTGTGCATTAGTCTTAACCCTCAGCAACATCTAGTACTGTCCAAGCTGTGTGTGCTTCCTTCCCAATACTTCTTTCACTTTTAATTGGTCCTCTCTTTATTGAGGAGGGTAATCAATTTTCTTCCCTTTCTTGCAGCTAGAATTGGCAGTCTTTTCTCGTCAAAAATGGCCAGATAAAGTCTGTCTTTTCTCAGCCATGTAGTCCCTTTCATAACTATTCAGCTCTGCTACGGTGGCCTCAAAGTAGAAGCAGATACGAGGTAGATTACTGGGTATGGCTGTGTCCCAGTAGAGGTTTATGTACAAAAACCAGCAGTGTGTTCTGTTTGGCTTTGGCTTGTCATTTGCTACCTCTGATTTATGGGATTTCTTTATATATTCTGAATATGAGTACTTTTCAAAAGCAACTACACTAGTATGTAGTTCCTCTTTTTCCTCAGGGTGTCACACTTTCAGTGAGCAGAATTCCTATGATAATGTGTATTTCCTAGACAGTGAACAAGGCTTGCTGAAACTAAATATCCACCTTGTGTTATTCCTCACCTTGCCTTAAATATGATCAGGGCCTTCTGGGGAAGTCCAGCGGGAGAGTATCTGATAAACAGGTATCTACTACACAGGCAGCTGGTATCATCTGGAGTGTAGGGGGAAATTAGATGGTTCTCCCGGGCGAATAAGTAGGAGAAAGCAAGAGAACAAGGCCGCTGTCTTGTGAAGCAGCCACCAGCGCCACCTCGGGGTACGGTGTCTGCTGAGGCCGAGGGCTCGGAGGTGCTGTGCTCGGGCGCTGCCCTCTGAGGCCACATTAGGAGCACTCACCTGGCTTGATGGGCTGCCTGTTTGAGAAGGTCAGAGGTGCAACGAGGAATTTGGTCTCTGCGACGGGCACCCAGTGGTGGAGGATTTTCACAGTCCAGACCCCGGGCCGCAAGGGCAAGTTCAAAGGGGGCTTGTAGTGGGTGAATTCGGCAGTGGACTCGATCAGGATGTCGTAGGTGGCCGCAATGACGTTGACAGGGTCCACCCAGATGACGGTCACGGTCACATTGGGCCCCTTGCCCCATTTCTGCATTCCCACTGGCTCGTCCATGGGCCCTAGGAGACCCCCGAAGTTTCGGAAGAGCCGCTCCTTGGCATCCCAGTCTGTGCCCACCTGAAACAGGAGAGTCGGTGGTGAGGCCGCCATCCCCAAAAGGGCTGCAGATGCCACATGCGAGGCTGCACAGCTCATCTGGACATAGTCTGGGGTGACGGAGCCTGCAGCTCTTCCCCTCAACCCCTGGGTCTCCTGTGTCCACATGTAGGATGTATTTAGACACAAACCAACAACCCCAAGCTATGTGTGGCACATACGAGTAAGTGGACACCAGTGTGCGGGTCACTCTGAGCAACGCACCCCTGCCAGGAAGCTGATACCACTGCATTATGCTCGGGTCCTCAGGTTTCTGAATCACATACCTCCATGGGGTGTACTGGATCCGAAGGAGAGAGGAGCCCTTCCGTGGAGCGACCCCACCTGAGGCCCCGAGAGAGCCAGCGCCGGCCTCCCTAGCACGCTCTGAGCCAGGCCCTGGGGCCAGAGATGTCCTGCACCTTTGTGGCTGAAGTCCACCCTCTGCTTGGCTGCCAGCAGGAGCATGCGGGCCTCCTGGCCCCAGCATTCAGGTCAGTGCTCTCTCTGGCTTCGATATCCTCTCTCATGCCTTTATCCCTGGCGCCTCCTCAGAATTCTCTGATCCCCAAATCTAGGCTAGGGTGGCCTTTCCCTCACTCTCTGTTAGCCCTGCTGTTTTATTTGGCTTCAGCCAGTGGCACGAAGTACCACCTGCTAGCTGCCCACCTCCTCTCCTCACGACATCAGCCCCGAGTGAGCGGAACCTTCTGCTGAGCTTTGCATCCAGCAGGCGTCAAGCAGGGAATGAGTGAATGGCTGGGGCAAAGCCAGAATGATGTAGATCCCCGACCCTGAAATCTGTGGCTATTCAATCAAACCAAAAGCGAGGTCTTCTCGCTTGAGAACAAAACAGCACTGTTATAAAAGGATCAACCTGACACACAGGAACACAGCATGTGGCCATGCTGGTACAGGTGGCATGCGCAGCTGGTCAGGGTCTGCCCCTCCAGTGTCCATGTGGAGGGGCGTGTGGGTCCAATCCTGTCCCCAGCTCTGGGAAGGGCCTTGTGACCGCTCAGGGGAGTACGGGGACTCTCTACTCTGTCCTCGGGTTTGCCAGAGAGACAAGCAGATGCTAAAATCTTACTCAGAACTAAGAAGGCAAGGGAAGGACAGCTGTGAAGCAGTGGACTAAAGCAGGGTCTGGTTTCTAAAGCGGAGAGCATCAGTTTCCACTACATGTGAAGGTGACCTCTTCCCTGGCCTCAGTGTGGAAGTCCAAGCCAATCACTGCAAAATGATCAATTACTTGAATTGAAATATGTGTTCAGGTTTAGACCTCACATGCTGCTTCCCAGCTCCCAACCCACCCAAGTCTCCCACTGTACTTAAAAGACAATCTGAACATCTTTCTAGGGCCTCCAAGGTCCTGTCCGCTCTAGAGACTTAAAGTCCTCTTAACCTTCTTGCTCTGCCCATCCTGCTCTCACTGCCCCCGAGTATTCTGATCTGTTTTCAGTCATTTATCTGCTGTTCCTCTCTGGCTTCCCCATGACACACAGTTCCAGGGCAAGAGGGACCTCATCTTTCTACAAAACCTTACCCATTTTAGGCACTTGGTGACAACCTACAGAAGAATGAGCTGCTTTTCTCCAAGCAGCATGGGACTGACATGGACCCAAGAGGTCCATCTGAGCTGTTCAGCGGCACTGGCCCCCTGCTGTACAAAGGTCCAGGGAGACTCGAGACTCTCGACACCAGCACAGTGTCGAGCCATAGCTCTTCCCTTTATTCCTATTTAATTCTTCACATTTTCTGGTAAAAATGAGTAAGACAAGAAAAAATCCAACAGACAGGTTTCAGTGTCTGCTGCCACTATTTCCACCACTGGCCTGGCTGGTTCTCCCACCAAGGCTACTAGAGCCTCAGGAGGAGCCTGCAGAAATCACAAGCCATGCAGTGGATACCAGTGCCTGTCACTGCTGTTAGGTACCCAGTCACCCAACAGCAAGCTAATAAACAGGCAGAGCCCAGACACCCGACATCCATCTCTTTAATGGGACATTAATGTCTTCAATGGCTGTGCAGGCCCCCAGCACAGCATCCGACTGGGGCAGTGTCTAATTACCCCCTGACACTGGTAATTTATGGAGTGGGCTGCCATGCAAGCTCAGACCCAGCCAATCCACTTGGCGCCTTTGTTGGAAATGGTGGCTTACCAAGAAATTTTCACCCATGCCTGTTTGACATGGAGACCCATATACAATGGGGAACAAATCAGCTAGGCAGGATCACAGCTGGCTGGAGAAGCACCAGCAAGGAAGACTCCCTCCCTTCCTTTAGCTCAGCCTCTCAAGTTCCTGCACACTCTGAAGTCACACTCTTCACTGAGATTAGTAATTTCTTTAGCTATTTACTGATGCAGGGGAAGCAGAAATAATGCTGCAATTTCAAGTGAGCAGTACTTCCCAAGGTCAAGCCTCTTTCCCCTTTCCTCCAGACTGGCCACCCAAATGCACTTAGTCATTCAAAGTTTGTATTGGGGCCAGGTATTTAGCTTGCTAGGCTACATAGTGAGCTTAGGCCAGCCTGAACTACAAAGTGAGACCCTGTCTCAAAAAAAAATACTGTATTCAGAATTTACAAATAGCATAAGGTTTCCCTCTGACAAAGTCCAACATCCATGAATGATAAAAACACTATAAAAAATAGGAATAGATGTCTTTTTATCTCAATCTGATGCCATTCTTGACAAATCAACAGCTAACATCATACTCAATGACTAAAAACTTTCTCTCTAAAATCAGGAACAAGACAAAGATGTCTACTATCACCACTCGTGTTCAATACAGTTCTGAGAATGTTAGCCAGAGAAATTAGATGAGGAAGAAATAAAAAGAGTAAAGGTAAGAAAGACAGAAGTTAAACTATTGTTATTTGCACAGGACATGATACTCTTCAGAGAAGATCCCCAAAAGATTCCTAGATTTATACAAAGTCAGTACTCACAAATCAATAGCATTCTTGTATGTAAATAACATATTTACTGAGAGAAAACTAAGGGAAACCATGCCTTTCACAACAGCATCAAAAAATAAAAAGAGATCAAGTTGGATCCCTTGCTCCAGGGTAGGAAGAAGCAATATAGTAAACCAAAAATGGCCATATTACAGCTATACTACAATCCCAAGCAAACTCACAAAACTAGAGAAAACATTCCTAAAATCATTGGGAACCAGAAGAGACATAGAATAGCAAAAATAATTCTGGGCAACAAAGGTAAGGCAGCGGGTATTACAATCCCTGACTTGGAATTATACTACAGAGCTACTGTGACAAAAACAGCATGACAGCATGGTACTAGAAAAAAAAAATATCCAAGGATTAGTGGGATAGATTAGAAGATGCAGAAACAACTCCAAACACACTGAACCACCTTATCTTTGACAAAGGGGCCAAATATCTTCACTGTAAGAAAGAAAGCATCTTTAATGGTTCTGGAAAAACTATTTGCATGCTAAAATAATTAGACCCATCTCTCTCACCACACACTAAAGTACAGTCAGACTGGATCAGACCTAAATATTAAAACAAAGTCTGCTAGTCTGCTAGTTCAGGGCCAGCCTGAACTACAGAATGAGACTTTGTCTCAAAAAGCAAAAACAGAACAAAATAAAACAAAAACTCCAAAGAAACAAGCAAGAAGCTAAATCCATTAAAAGATAGAATAGGTAGAATTCTTGAGGACATAGATGGAGGCCAAGACTTTCCTGACCACACAGGAAATGTGACAAAGAATCAACAACTGGGACCTCATCTTTTATAAAAAGCTTTCGCACAGGAATAGAAAGCATCAACTGAGTGAAAAGATTTTTGTCAGCTGTTCCTCAGACAAAAGACTTAATACTTAGCATATGTGAAGAACTAAAGAATATCAAAACCCTCAAATAAAGAATAGGACTAGAGGTTCCATTTGATCCAGCTGTTCCCTTTTTGGTAACTTCTGAAAGAACTAAAAGCATCATACAGCAGAAATATATGCACACTATGTTTAGCACACTACGTGTGCAACAGCTAAATCCTGGAAACAGCCTAAAGGTGATGTGGGCTTTTTATACAATGGGGTATTACTCAGCCAGAAAGAAAGATAATAAACTAAACTTGAGACATTTATAGGTCAATGAATGGATACTCCTTGAGATCGTACTCTTTGTTTCTCTGATGTGAGAAACTGAAAATGTAAATAAAGACCAAAATGTATAACAGACATTATGAAACAGGGAGAAAATATTCAGATGGGAAAGGACACTAGGAAGGGTGGAGTGGGAAATAGGGAGGGAAGGGGAATGGGGGAAAAAAGAATCAAGATCTATGTACAGGTACAAATTCATATGGTGAAAGTGATCATTACGTGTATCTAAACTGTATCAATAAAGTTAATTAAAAATGTGCTTCTCTACAAATGATATGTGCTGGGAATATAGCCGTCAATGCTCCACTTGTTTTAGGAACACTTTAGGTGGTAAATACCAAAACAGAAACCCATAGGGAGTTGGTAGGTAGAAGACATAACTGGGGGAGCATGCCTGGGATCCAGGTAAGGTGCACCATTAGGATTGGGATCCGAATGAAAGAAAGGAAAGTTATGTGACACCTGGGGGAAAGCACATGCCAAGCCTCTCTGACAAAGACATAAGAGATATATATGTAGGTAGGGAAGGGAGGGGTCCTGGACAAAGCTGTAGAAACAGAGGACTGAATGTGGGGGGCACTCTGGAGGTGGAGCCAGGCGAATCCATCTCTCCAGCTAGAAAATTCTGCATGTACACATCAGTCTGTCTGTCTGTCCCTTGCTCATTCCACGCATCCATCCAGGTATCCACGCATCTCTCACTGCAGGCACCCATTAATCCACTCATTCATCTATGTATACGTCGGTTTATTCACAATCCATCTGTCTCTACATCCGTTATCCATCCACCCGTGTATCTAACCATCTCTCTATCCAGTCATCCACCCACTCATTTATCTACACACCCATCCACTCACAATCCCTCTGTCTATCCTTCTATCCGCTCCTACGGTCAGTGATTGATCTGGAGCTTATTTCTGAGCTAGGCCTTGTGCTGGGGGCGGGGAACAAAACACAATCATGGAGTGTGAGTTCAGAGAGATGTGGGGTCACTTTTGAGCTCTTCCCCTTTCCTTGTTATGATCTCCATGGGGCTCAATTCTCAGTCTGTTCAGTTGCACTAATAACACTACTTCCTTAGGAAACTGGCTCATCCCTGGCCTATTATTAACACAGATGTAGGTAATTACTGGGAAAATTAGAAGAAACAATTCTACTCTAAAGAACATACCAAACTTCCAGGTTGGTTTCAGCCACTGACGCTAAAAACTCATTACTCCCCCACCCCCACACACTGTTCAAGAAGCTGATTCCAGTGTCCAGATCAGAAAGTGTTCTCCAAGCTCAGAGCGAGCTTGTCTTTAGGGATCTATACATCCTTTCCTCTATCTCCAACTAGAAGGTGTCAGATTGGCACAGAAGCTGGTAAGGTGACTACAAAAGATGACCCCCGTGAGCAGGGTCGGGCCTCTTACCTCAGAAAACTGAAGCCTCCCAAAGTCGCTGGGGGGACTGGCGACCTTGAAGACCTTCTTCGGCATCACCCACGTCTCCAAGGTCTCGAGTTTGCTCACAGCCAGATTGGTAGCATGATGCTTGATCAGAAATCCCTGGAAGCGGTCAGCAAGGAAGTAGAGGTGGATGGAGGCTGGGTGGCCCATGGGGTAGTACCTGCAATACAAGGGCGGCGTGTCAGAGCCTGTGACGGACAGGGGCTCCTGCTCCTGCCCCTGACGCAGTCTTGGGTTTATGCAGTGCTCACCACTCTCCTGTGCACCAGTGTGGGAGCTGCTCTTTGTGTATCTTTCATCTCAGTGACCAGCAGGAACTTTTGTGCTGAGTTATAAATGTAAAACATGCTGACTAGAGGAGAACACAATGAAGAAAATAAAATTGCTACTTCTGATGGCTCGTCCCATAAATAACGTCAGCTCATAGCTATGTATCGAGGCCTGCGGTGCTAGGTGTCACTCCTCTGGAGGTGACAGGAGCGTGCCAACGCTGTCCACTGACGCATTCCCCTGCACCTTCACTGTCTATGTTTGTATTTGCATAAGTATTCCATCGCTGGGATCATCATGTACATTCTGGCTACGTTCTCCTTTTGCTCCACAGGGTCTCCTGAGTGTTTTCATGCTTCTTTGAAAAATCTCTAAAAACAAAATTGTGCGTGTGAGTTTGCTGCCATTTTGTGGCATCTGATATATATTTTACAAAGTCCCTTATCCTCTGACAAGAAAAGATTCATCCTCTTTTGCTGTTCTAAACAACGCTGCGTTAGACATCCTTGAGTAAAAACATGGTTTGGAGCGCCTCTTTGTTTCTTCTTTCATCTCCAAGAGGCTCTTTACGTCCTCTGCCAAACTGGCACAAATTTTGATTTATGCCGTAACCATTCTTACCACCCACACTGTGTCTCTCTAAAAATTATTTTGAGATCTGAAATATATACACGTACAAACACGTATGCTGCCGTACATAGGTAGCTTATTGTTTAAACAAATTATGTCTTTGGTCCACAAAGTCTCCCTGGACAGAAGAGAAGGAGAGGGATCAGGGGGCAGGGAGCAGGCGGGAGGAGCACAGGGTGGGGCTCAGCTCTTCTTTAATGCGACTTGCTAAATAAAAAGCTGCTGCTTCTGTAGTGTGTAAATGGCACAGCTCAAAGAGGGTGACCTGGTCCCTAATAATAGTACCTGCAAATCACTGTCCTCGCTCAGCTAAGTGCAGGCTTCCCTTTGCTTCCGATCTAGAGTTTTAAGTTTTTATGTCCAGTTATAACAGCCAGGGAAGCTGCCTTCCTGGGCTGACATAGCTCCTGAAATCTCACCTCTTGGGCCGGTTTGTGCTGGGCACTCCAGTCTCCTGTCAACATGCCCAGGAGTCGGAAGCCTGGCGCCCTGCTGTCTCTGTACCAAAGCAGCCATGTTTAGACAGGGCTGTTTCATGGCTTTCTCAGATGATGGAAAGGATTTATATTTGTGATGTCCAACACCAGCCCCACGGGACCACCGAGCACTTGAGATCTGGCTAGTGTAACTGAAGGTGCTGCATTTTTAATATTAGTTAATTTACAAGTAAATAGCCACCTGTAGCTTCTAGCAATGGTCATGGGCCACACAGTCATGAAAGACTATGGTCACCTGCATTGATGCACCAAAACCTCATGTCTCCTGTATTCAAGGAACTTTGTAGATTTCCTTGCACAGATGAGGCAGAGTCTATTTTCTTATCTCCTGAATCTTCTGGGGTCGATTATAAGAGGTGGAAGGGGCGGGATGCCAGTTCTGAGCCAGGCCTCCAGAAACCTGCACATTTCCACTTGCTTTCATGCACTGTCCATCATGGGCGCGGAACTGGAATCCGTGCTGGAGCATGATGAGCCAGGGTGAAGAGCCTAGCTGCCACATCTGTCCCAGCCAATGCCATCCTGGACCAGCCAGCATTTCCCAGCCGAGGACAGCCAAGCTGCCCCCCTGACCTGACCTGTCACTGGCCAGAGAGGCAGCAGTGAGTCCAGCCTAGACAAGGAAAATGGCCCTGCTGATCGCAAACTTGAGTCACTGCTGGAAGCACAGATCGGGAAGTGGCTGTTACAGAGCACTGTTGTGGCATCTAGGGAGCCTGTGGCCCGGCACTGAACGCAAAGCCCGTGGGTGCCTCACTGCGACTGCGTTTGGTATGGAAGTAATTAAGCTCCACTTTTACTAAATTTAGTACTTAAGTAATTAAAACAGTAACTTTGCTAAGAAGTGAGAAATAATCAGAATGCAAAACAATAACCTATAGGATGTCTCAGATATACCACCAGACCCAAGGTAGATTTTTTGTTACTTTGATAAGATGGGCACTGAAACAAATCTAAAAACTTAATACAAATTAGAATTTCTGATTTTTCTTGGAAAATCCGAAAGTTTGACTGACAACTCAAGTCTACATTCTGACAGATGTACTGAGTCACAGCACCAGGCACCCAGGTGTGGTCAGGAGGTGTGGTCAGTGTCCCCTGCCAGGGCCACTCCAACTGGTACCTGCTGCTGCCTGGCCCTGAGAGGCACCTGTCAATAAAATGTTGACATCCTTATCCCTGGACAGTGGATTGGAAGTGAGGTTATTTTCTTGTTGTCTTAAGTTGGATTCTTCCCTTTCAAGCATTTCTGCCATACACATGTGTTACTGTATAATGAGGAAAAAATCAATAAGCGTTATCTTTACGAGAGGTTATATTACAGCCTGGAAATGTATAATATGTATGAAATGCCCAGCTAAAATGAGACCTAGTTTTTGCTCACTATTTCCCTGGATACCTGAGGGGAAGCCATCCATTCTCTTTTGCCTTTTGGGATAAGAGTCCTTTGTCCTGATTTATTTGCAGGCGCCTATTGAGAGATACATGGCTTTGCCCACAGCAAGGCACAATGGCTCCATCACAATAAAAAATGAGAGAGAAGCCCAAGGATTCTGGACCTGAGGCCACTTGATGGCTCGCTTCATCTAAAACAAGTACCAGGAGAAAATTTCAATAACCTTAAATAAATCGGGGGTGTCCTTTAGAATTTCCTGTAAGATCATTCATCTTATACACTCTGGGCAGCTTGTGATTAAAACTAGGCTAGGAGGATGTGCAACTCCCAGGTGTGTTCCGCACACCCACTCCCATGCTGGTATCTAGAGGCTGCTGCAGACCAGCGAGGGGAAGACACTCCAGCACCCCAGACCCCGATCCAAGGCCCTGCAGCCCCAGGTAGGGGTATTTGGAGGGGAAGCTCCTGAGCCACTTTGGCTTGGGCCAGGCTGGGAGTGGGCTCCTGGGGAGCCCTTGAAGAGCCTGAGAGAGGAAGCTGCTCTTGGCTGGCACGGCCCCTGTGAGAAAGGTTAGCCAAGGGATGACAGTGATGACTGTGAATGAAGAAAACCACGATGGGTTCAATGGGAGCTCCCTCTCTCATTTGATAGCTTATAATGACGATCCAGGCACCCACAGTGACATAAACACTACTGAGTACTGAGTGTGTGCAATACTGTTAAAACAGTGATAACAATACCGCACACCTTTCCCGGTAGTTTGGGACAACTTTTTCCTGCAAACCCCATACTCCTTTGTGATGTGATTCTTTTCACTGGACAGATACAGAACCTGAGGGTCACAGAGGGTCAGGATTTGCCCGTGGTCAGAGGCAAGTGAGTGGATTTCAATGTGCAGGTCCTGGGTCCCTAACCCACTTTTGTGTGCATGTGTGAATGCGTGCATGCATCCCCTGGAGCTACCTAAACCTGCAAGAAGCTGGGGATGAGGAGGTCCTCAGGATGGCTATAGGCATGGAGAAGCTGTGGGCTCTGTACAGGGTGCCGAGTGGGAAGCCTGCCTGGGTTTTCAGAAACAGCCCTGTTCTCTTTCTTTCCTCTTTGAGCAGAAGGAAGAGTGGATGGAAAGGGACCCAGGAGGGAAAGCACTGCAAAAAAGGCCGAGGCTTGATCAAGCACAGGTCTGCTATGTTAAGAGGACAGAGGGGAAGAGAGGGGAAGAGAAGGAAACAGAGGTGTGAAGAGTAATTAGAGGCACTTCGAGGCAACTATGCTGAAGTGATAATCAGAAAATAGGATTTTTTTTTTTTTTTTTTTTTTTTTTTTTAGGTTTTTTGAGACAGGGTCTCGCTTTGTGGTTCAGGCTGGCCCTCAGCTCAGCCTCAAACTCACATCACAATCCTCCTGCCTCTGCCTCCCGAGTGCTGGGACCACAGGCGTGAGCCACCACGCCCGGCACTGTGGTATGTGGTACTGGTTGCTGCTGGGTGTGGGTCTCCACACCCAGTATTGTTATGTGGTTACCAGGGAATCGAACCCGGGTCCTTGCGCTTGCAAGACAGGCACCGGAACCACTGAGCTAACGCCCTGGCCCCAGAAAATAGGATTTTTTAAAAAGCTATGTTGCAAACATTTTCATCAGAACATGATTTATAATGTCAACAGTAAAGGGCTGGATTAAGCAAATAGGACTTTCCACCAACAGAAAAGGAGCAGCATTAAGAAGGATCACTTCAAGGGAAGTTGAGGACAACACAGGGGAAGGGGGGCTCATGGTGTAGTGTCCAGGGGCAGGGAGGGTGCAGGGCTCTTCTTGTGATTAGGAAATAACCCAATGCTACCGGCGGAGAAGGGAAGAAAAGGGTTGGCTGGTGAGGGGAAGAGAGGATAGGACAGGATTGTGTAGAATTATTTTCCTCCTCCTGTTTTCCACCTATTCTAGAACATTCTTCCTGAAGGTGTCAAATGGTACCCATCATCAGAAAGGGACAGGATGCTACAGGATAGCTCAACAATTTAAATCATAGCTTTGCCTTTTAATAATTTACTGGCATATATTTTTTCGGTGTGATAAAGGTGGTATAGTTATGTCTTTTAAAGGAGTCCTTATTTTTCTGAGACACGTATTAAATTATTCATGGCTGGAAGGATGGGATGTCTGGCTTGCGCTTCGCTCTGGTCTTGGAGGAGGTGGAGAGTAGGTACAGGTGAGGACATGAGAAACTGGGTGAGATTAGCCACTGCCGGGCACAGAGATGGGCATACTGGGTCCCACTATTTTGCACACATTTGACAATTTCCATCATGAGAAATATACATTTCTTTTTTTCTTTTGTATCTTTTCATGGTTACCTTCCACGTAAGACTTCGCTAATGTGTGATACAGTGACAGAAAGCCTCCTTCTCAAACACACATGAAGCTTAAAGAATGGGCCTGACAGTCATTTGGGTAAAAGACTCAAGCTGGCTTCCTTTTTAGACATTTGTGCTAAGCTACAACCCTAGGCCTTTTTTTATTCCAAGACAAGGTCTTGCCAGGTCCCTGAGTGGTCCAGGGTCAAACTTGTGATCCTCGTGCCTCAGCCTCCCAGAGTGCTGGGTAGAAATGGCTTTCCAAGATGGAACCAAGAGAACAGAAAGGATGGCCATGGCTTAAACAGAAAGGCACTCGCATGGGGGGTGATGCAGTGGTAATTTCTGGGCACAGGAAGGAAGAAGGAAGCCTGGCACTGCAGCCCCTGGCCTGGGGAGACCCTGAACTCCCCCCTCGGGCTCCCCGACCGGCCACGGGCTCCACTCACCGGCAGCTGTTCTCGCCGTCTGTGTGCAGGGAGGACTCGGCCCTCCGCAGGCCCAGGCGCGCGAAGGCGTGGTACAGGGTGAGGGCCACGTCGCTCAGGCTGTGGATGCCGTCGGGCTCGTCGTACACGTTCTCCCAGTAGGAGCGCAGGCCTGGGGTGCCGGCCGGGTAGTTCCCGTATAGGTAGTAGTCCAGCTGCCCAATGATCTCCTGATTCACCACGGCTTCAAATTTGCGGGCGAAGAAGGTGGGCCGGGCTGTCTGCTGCACTCCAGAGATAAAAAAAACCAGAACAAAACTCATCAGCCAGTGATGCGGCGCTCATCTCACAGGGCGACCCGTGGCGAGGATCCGAACTCCAGCCCTGCCTCCCCCACCGCTCTGGGCGCTTCCCCTTCAGAGTGGAGCCGGAGGCGCAGACCTGTTGGTAGCTGTACAGCAATGAGCCGTGCAGACACTTAGTATGCGCCATGGAAATATCTATTAAATAAATTAAATCCTGCGTGTCTCTAGCTGGACAGCTTTCAGAGATCACTCGGCAGAGGTCACAGACTCCTCGTCTAGGGCAAACGCAGCTGCCTATGGATGTATTTTCACTGGCCGGCAGGATGTTTAAAATTGAATTAGCTGGCAACATTTAAAAAGGGTAAGATTCACGGAGACAATTTGCCTTTTAGCAGCAATTGATCTGGTGACCCCAGGCCCACTTTCCTCCATGCTAACAGCTGGTTACAGCTGGACAGTAGCGGGACAGGGACTTGCTCCTCCCTGCGGCCTGTGCCCTGTGGCATTTCAGTGACCAGCACACCGCCCGAGGACACTAAGATCTGCTGATCAGAATCTCCAGCAATGCGCTGGGCGATCCGCGGTTTGTACAGGTTTCCAGATGAATCATCTGCCCTCGGGTTGGAGAGTGATGCAGGCGAGACAGCGCCGGCCGCTTATCAGGGCCAACTTGGTATGTTACAAATTCAGACACTTCCTCAGGTCCTTCCTGAAGCTCGCTGAGTCACCTTCTCTGGGTGAAGCTCAGAAATGAGTATCTGAAAGGAAAAAATGTGCCCCCCTTAACTGATGAGGAGCTTACAGACCACGGGTGGAAAGGGCCCTTAAGGAAACAGGACAGAGAGGGGAAGGGACCCGTCCACAGCAAGCCAGCGACACACTGGGACTCAAAGAAGTGAAAAACCGAGCACTGGCCACCTACGGAGTCTCGCGCTATTTTCTAGGGCAGGAATTAGCAAATATTTTTCAGTAAAGTGCCAGAGACTAAATAGGTGCAGCTTTTAAACGACTCAGTTCTGCCTTTGTAGCAGGAAAACAGCCGTAGGGAAGACAGTAAATAAAGGGACAGGCTGGGTTCCAGTGAAACTTCACTTACAGAAGCAGGCAGGGCTGGAGCCTGAGGCCTGCAGTTTGCTGACCCTCGGTGTAGAACTACAGAAACAAATACAGTGAGGCCTAGTCCTTACGGGAGCTTTGTTTTTATGGACCTAAATTTGGTCTAGCACTGTCTGCATTTAGTGAATTAATAGCACCAATGATGATAATAATAATACCAAGCACTTCCTCTGTGCAGAGCATTGTGTTTATGTCATTACCTCTGACCCTCCCACAACCTGCCAGGTTAGGTACTGATGGTCCCATTTTATGGATGAGGGCACCAGGCTCAGACAGGGAAGTGGGATATACTGAGATACTACTCCGAAACCCCAGCTCTTGCTGTGGCACCGCTGGATGATCAAGTTAACTGAGCAAGCTGGAAAGTCCAGAGAAACGCGCCTGGGCTGCGTCAGTCACACACTCCAGACTCTGCCACCTCTGCAAAAGCTGAGGCTTTGGGGGACATCTGAAGTCACGCTGTGACAAGGCCCTCGGTATTATTCTAAATGCCCATCCTCCTCTGCTTCATGAGCCCTGGGGCCCCTCTGTGGTCAGGAGTCCGCTTGGCTTCTGGACCACAGCCCTGAATGAAGTTGGACCAGCTCAATTCAGATCCTTTGCTGACACTGCACTGATACGCTCCTTCACTGTGTGTGTCTTGGGGCAAGTTACTCATCTACTCTGCTCGGCCCCTCCTTCAAATGGGGAAGCTCAGTATAGTACCCCAATCACTCTGGGAGGATGAGGTAGGAGGATCTCAACTTCAGCCCAGCCTGGACAACTTAGCAACTTAGACCCTGTCTCCAGACAGCCGACAATAAAGGGCTGGGGCTGTAGCTCAGTGTGAAGGCCCTGGGTCCAATCCTCAGAACCCCCACACCCCCAAAAGACAGTACCCAGCATCAGTAAACCACTATCATTGCATGACTGTCATCTTTGCCACTTTGATTGCTACTAGGTGCCTAACTAACCAGGTGGCTGGGAGACTTCATCTCTCAGGGAAAGGAGACCAGCCTCAGTGGCCTGACAGCCTCCCTGCTCTGCTTGCAACTCTCTGACCACAGCCTGACCTTTTAAAAGGGTATGTTTCTATATTTATCACTCACTTCCTTGGAGTTCTTGGAATGAGAACGCCAAGTTCCTTACAGGCTTGAGTCTAGATGTCTGAGGATACTCTTGATCTCTGTTTACTGGTGAAGAAAGAGCTGCGAGCACCTGACATGTTTTCCAAGCAAGCCAGGCTTTATCAGAAAGCACAGTGTCCCTGGGGTGCTGGGGCAGGAATACAGATGTTGCTGCCGGGAGGTGCCAGGCGGAGGCTCCGGGTCCTTCCTCTAGTGACGAGGGCCCCTGAATAGTTCACACGTTTCCCTCGCAACCCTTTCTGCTCCGCCCACCCTTTACACATAGTCAGTCGGTGGAGAGTCAGAATGTCACCCAGGTGATGGGTTTGAGGAGATTGCTAGGTAGCTCTCCCTCTGCCACCAAAACCAGCCCTGAAAGAAGACACTAGGTCCTAAAGAAATCTACAGGGTTGTGAAATACAGCATTGGAATTCTGCTGTGTGTTCTGCATATGCGGAGGCTTGCAGGGTGGCCTCGGGTCTGCGGGGGAAAACCTGGTCTGGAGCAAAATATACCAGAGTGAGTTCTCCACCCCATCCTCCCAAACGCACCAGGTTCGAGGCAAGATGGGAGAAATAGCGCCTCCTCCAGCCCCCAGAAGTAAGGGAGAGAGTGGGGCGGGGCCTAGCAGCGCCCCGCCCTCCTGCCTCCGCCATCCTTAGAACTGTAAATTGCCAGGCTGTGTGCAGACGGCTGTAAAGGTAATAACGGCTCTGTGCCTGCTGTTCCTTCAAGTTCACAGAACACAGCGGGTTCCGAACATGGCAGCTCATCAGCCTTTTCCTACCGTGTAACGCGACAAAAATACACGTTTTGGAACCTTTGTGGAGATCAGTGGTTCTCAACCAGGGACAAGTTTGTCTCCACAGAACATGTGGCAATGTTTGGAGACATTCTGGGTTATCACAAGTGGCGAGGGCTGCTGGTGCTAACGGACCGGAGAACACGGGTGGTACCCACCACTCCACAGCTCACAGGCCAGGGCCCACAGCAGGGGAAGATCGGCCACAATGCCCAGACAGCAGGGTTGAAAAGCTCTGCCCTTGACGTATTCAAGCTTATACTCAGAAATGTTCTTAAATATTTCAGGATTTTGGGGGGTTTTTTTGGTTTTTTTTTTTTTTTTTAGCAATACTGAGGAACGAGCCTAGATAGAACCTGCACTCTGAGCTCTTGCTATGTACATTATTTTTACTTGGCCCTGCTAAGTGGGAGTTACCCAGGCAGGGCTTGAACTTGGGATCCTTCTGCCTCACCACCCACCCCAGATCCCTGGGATTACAAGCATACACAACCACACCCAACTTCCAAGAAATTCCGCTTGAAGGAAGTACAGAGAAGCAGATGAGAAAGGCCCTTGAAAACAGACACACTGGGCTACGTGACCTTCAGAATGGTTTCTGATTTTTCTTTGCTTCAGGTTTCTCTATCTTTGAGCTGGAATAATAACATTAGGAGATTGTGGAGTTGATGAGCCTGCATACAAGAAATGGATAGAATCATAGTCCAGAATTCAATTTCAGCACCCAGAGAATCTGCTATCTGTCAGCTCCTGCTCCTGGCATGGGGGACTCGGTATAGATCAGTTGGTTGTTGTTGATGTTATTACTATTACCAACCCCCAGGGTGTGTGGTAGGTAGGCAGGTGGGGTACATGGCTCACCTGGAAGCGGTGGAAGTCCTGGGGCTTGAAGTCATTGGGGGAGCAGCCGCACCAGTCCACGATGTGCTTGTACTGGCACTTGCAGCCCAGCTTGCGGTTCCAGTTGGTGATACGCAAGTTGTTGTCCACCATGGTGTCACAGTGGGGGCTATTCTCCAGGACCGTGTGGAAGAAGGACTGCAGGGAGAGAAAGGGGCTGGCCTGAGACCTCTCCCGGCTTCCTCCATCTGTGAAAGGATTCCCAGAGCCCCATCCGCTGCATGCTTTGTGCTGTGTCTGTGGTGGCTCCACCCTTCCCAGAAGCCTCCTGGTCTGAGGGCTGATGTTCCCAGTATCTAGATTCTGACTTCAACACACTTCCTATCACACAGGGCGCCTACTACCTTTCCAGCAGATGGAGAATGTCTCTCAGGGTCTGTCAACACATATGCACTGAATACGGAGCAAAGTTTTCCACGATGCCTTGGGCTATAAGGGCCCTTACTTTGCAGAGAGCCAGAGTTGATATTAAAGGGCTTCAGCTCTGAGACAGCTTGGTATGAATGGCTGATGTACTAGAATTTTACCCCTGGGTGAGGAAGGCCAGATCCAGGGATCTGCCAATCCCAGACCGAAAGCGATCCCGGCCCTCACAGGCCTTGATCACTCAGCCTGACCATGGACTAGGAAGCTGGAGCCAGGTGCTGTCCGTGGTGCTAAACTCTGAGGCCTCACAGTGAGCATGAGAGCAAGGGAAAGGTGGGGCTGCTCGCTGTCCAGGGGGCGGAACCAGCCAGACTACAAGGGCTGCTTGGGGTCTGCGCGGTGGGACCAGCTTAAATCACTATTCTCTAACCTCAGGATTCCTGACCAGCTTCTACAGTGCATCTGAGGAGGAGTCAATGCAGAGGGAAAAGAGCAACCCAAGAGGAGACACAATGGTCGGAGCTGGTGATGTTGAGAGAGAAAGGTGAGGGAGAGGAAGACAGATTTTCATCATAACCCTAATTCACAGCCATCTCAGCCACAGGAAGACTCTCTGGGCTCAGAGAGAAGAAGTCAGGGCAGCTTCGAGGTTTCTTCCGATCTAGTCTTCTGGAGGCATCAGGGGAAGGGAGGGTGCAGCAGGGAGGCATCGATGGAGGAAGAGTCGCAGAGACTCTAGACACATGTGTGTGTTGGGGGAGGGAGAAGAGGTGCAGAGAGTGCACAGACCTGCAGCCAGCCCAAGCTGTCAAACACAACCTGAAGAAAACCACTGAACTCCCAGCAATCTCTTCTAAGAGAGTGGTGGGCAAGATGAAGCTCCGCCCTCCACACCTGCCAGCCTTCCTAGAATGCTAAATGACATGTTGGAGGATGCAGACTCAAGCCTGAATCATCTACAAGCCCACGGAGGCACCTAGTCCCTGTCAAGCAGGGTGTGAGCACCCAATTACCGATCGGCCTGTTTCTTCTCATAATGGTGCAGAAAGTCCCTGTGTGATCATGGTGGGGGAGGTTATCAACATGGAAAGAAAGGTGATTTTCACTCGAATAGGATTGAAAGCTGATTGCTTGACATGTGTATGGAACAGTAAAACCCGGCCCAGTAATCACAAGAGCACTGGCCCTCTGAAGTGATGTGGGAGGCTGTGACTACAGGCTCTGCCCTGTGTACTGGGGAGAGGTGTGGAGACCAGCTGCTAAGACCCTCTGCCAGGCCTGGTCCGAAGAAACGCACAGCCCATGTGGTCTAGAGGTGGAGACCTGCCAGGGTCGACAGAGTGAACCATTCGTGAGAAATGTCACAGGTTCTGTAGACGTGGAACACGCTTTGGGGTCAGTGACTTTGGAAGTAGAGAGTTATCTAGGGGTCAGGGAGGTGCTCTGAGGCCAGATTCAACAAGAAGGCTGCTGGCACGTCGGTGCCAACCCTTCAGAACTGGAGCCACAAGGCTGCAGAACAGACTGATACCGTGCTCAATGGGGCTTCCCACCCTGACACTGAAAACATCTGGAGTTCTTTTTCCAAATACTTTCCAAGTGGGTGAGCATATTAAGCTGCCTTTTCTACATTGTGCAAAGATACCATGCAAGGTTGAAGTCTATGGATGTGGCCCCCACACAAACCAGATAGGGACAAGAGTGTTGTTAGGACAGCTAGGTCTCTGGAAGCTGATGCAGCCCCCCTCATCTCTATCTGGATGCTTGGAGGGCAACCGTGGTGCACTGGCATCGATGTATCAAATATTCAGTGCCCTCTTCTCCAGGCCAGTGCCAGCTCCGACCTGTCTCTGGGAAACTTTCCTGGAACTTACCTCCGCAGGAAGCAGGGTGTAAGAGTAGAACTGTTTCATCTTGGTCACCAGGTCATCTGTGGAGAATGTCACATACTCCACAAACTTCCGGTTCAGCAAGAACCAATCGGAGCCACCATCCACAGTGATGCCCTCGGGGATCCGGCGGTCTCCCAAACGCCACATGTGAGCCTCGCACTCCAGGAAAAGCCGGTCCAGGCCTTGCTTCCGAATGAACCTGAAGGTAACAAAGCAGCCCTGAGCCGGAAGTTGGTCTGAAAGAGAGTCTGCCCGGGGCCCCAGTGATGCCACTGCAGCAACTGCAGCACCGATGGTGACCTCACTGAGGGCCAGACACCGAGACAAGCATTACTGCCAGGAAAACAAAGAAGGCGGCGCCTGACCATCACCGTCAGATGGCAACAATTATCAGCTCTAGCCACTTCCTTTCCAGTATGATGTGTACAGCAAAATATACAGAAAAGCTACACCAAAGTTATGCTACAGTAATATCTGTGTTTTTTCACACTACAAAATATTTCGGGGGGAAGGCACCATTGCCACTCACTGATTTTTTTTTTTTTTTTTGGTGGTACCAGGGATTGAACTTGGGTCCTTGTGCTTATGAGCACAGTGCCACTGAGCTAAATCCCTGACCCTTAATATTAAAATGCCAAAGTTATGTGTTTCATCATAAGCTTGTTAAGTAATAAAGTGCCATGGCGAGTCTAGGCGCTTGTATATTTCTGGAGTCGCAGTGGGGGAGGGTCAACATGACCTAGAGGGGTCTGCACCAGGGTAATATGATAGGAAAGCGAGGTGTGTATGTGTTTGTGTATGTGGTGTGTGCATCTGCACGCATGCACTAGGGATTGAACCCAGAGGCGCTCTACCATTGAGCAACATCACTGGCTTTATTGATTGAACCATTGACCGATACAGTCTTGTTAAGCTGTCTGCTGGCTTTGAACTTGCAATCATGCCTCTGCCTCCCAAATAGCTGGGGTTACAGGCATATGCCACTGTGCCCGCCTAAACACATGATTTTTACTGGTGACAAATTTGGTTCCTGCTGGTAGTACCACAGTTTGGTACGTACCTTCAGTTATATTTCAGTTTGCATAAGGATATTATTTGCTTCCCATCTGGGGTCATGACCCCTCCCACCAAGTTCTCCCTATCAGCCTCAGATTAGCAATACCTATTCTAGAAGTATATTTTATGGAATAATCACATGGAGGATTGTGCATGGAAGGCCACCCTGAGATGCAGAAGGGCCACAGAGGTGCTGAGCGGATGTGTCAGAGGGTGGGCATGGCTTGAACCAATCCTGCCCAAATGCCAAGCTCACGGAAGTGAACATTCATTGCACACTTCCCATGTGCCCAACACCACGCTGGCCTTTGGCAGGGGTCCAGCAGAGAAATAAGGAGAATCTCTGCTCCATCGAGCCAGTTATCTGTGGGGAGATTACAGTGCAGAGACCCTTCTGTCTCTCCTATGAGCTGAGGCACACACATGCCCAGGAACCTGGATTTTCCAAGGCTGGTTTCTGTGTAACTTTTCATATAAGTTATCTAAAACTTAAAATTTAGTAACATAGTACTCACTGACTGGACTATCTTACATAATGAGCACCAGCCGGAACTGAAGTAAGATTTCATTTTCCTAAACTCAGGGGCTTCCTGTGATGGCGTAGTCACTAAATCCTCTCCCCATGCTAGACTATCTCTTACTAATAAGCCTGGATTTTACACGTGGGAAAATACATTAAAGAAAGACCAAGAATGCTGGACACCTGATCCCCTGTGGGGTTCTACCTTTGTTTTTTTTTTTTTTTTTTTTTTTTTTGAGACAGGGTCTCACTTTGTAGTTCAGGCTGGCCCCGAGCTCAGCCTCCAACTCACATCACAGCAATCCTCCTGCCTCTGCCTCCCGAGTGCTGGGATTACAGGTGTGAGCCACCACACCCGGCACTGTGGTACATGGTATTGTTTGCTGGTGGGCATGAGTCTCCATGCCTAGTACTGTATGTGGTTGCCGGGGAATTGAACCTGGGTCCTTGTGCTTGCAAGACAGGCGCCGGAGCCACTGAGCTAACTCCCCGGCCCTGGGGTTCTACCTTTGTGAGTCTTCTCTATGTTCCTGGGGAGGGCATCAAACTTCCCTGGGCTTCTTTGTATGTTTATGTCACATAATACTTGCACTGTGCCCTCCTTGTACACAGAACACAGTGGCAAACAATGTTACAGCTGGAATTATGGCCGAGGCCTATGGGCAGGACTGCGCTGTTTTAAAGGCATGTGAGTGCCCCTCACAATGTGTATCTTCTCCTTCCCTGGAGGCCAACACCCCCCCCCCCAGCTTGGGTGGAGGGGAGAGGAGATATACAGGTGAGGAGACTAACAAATTTTTTTTGCTGTGGCTCAGCTTTTTAATTTCATGTTCCATTATGTGGGTAATAGTATGGTCTTGCAATTTTAATGCGATGTCCCAGGCCATCATATTCAAATACAATATTTATGCAGTCATCTTCAAGATAAAATATTCATGGGATTGGGAGATTGCTTTCTATACTTATTGCATTCAAAAACTGATAAGCTTCCAATATATGCTTTGGTTCATCATGAGTAAGTAAGTAAAGACATCCAGGTCTCAAGATCGCAGAGAAGTTTTGTGAGTCAGAGGGGCCAGGTGGAAACAGAAGAGGCCTCGACTCTCGGTATCAACTAGCAGAGAAGAACCAGGGGTTTGGCGAAAGGCAAGGTGAGCTAGGGGTGACGACGCCTGGGTATGTCTCTCCATAAGAGCTGGCCCTGTCCCCAGAGGGTGGAGCATGTTTGCAGCACTGGACTGGCACACAGAGGGGGTCGGCATGCTGTGCCTACTCCTCAGAGGCATCTCCTGTTGGCATGCTGACCACTAGGGCAGGTGGCACAACAGAGGCTGTCATAGTGGAGGTGGTCCCGGATAGACCTGGGTACCAACCTGCCTCTGCATAAGACAGCAGAGTTGGGACACCTGCTCTGATAATCTCCCTGAAGTGTGGTGAGGGTTGAGGTGCCTTGCAAATGGCCCCACTAAATGTTTTAGTGGTGTTTACCCAGGCAACACGCTGACCCATCATCAACCCTCCTTACCTCACGATGGCATCTCCCCCCAACCCCTGACATCTGATTGTCCTCTCATATCTCATTTTTCTCTGCAGAATTTTTGGCTTCCTAATAGAATATGCACAATCTTTATCCATTTATCTTTGTCTGTTTTCACTTAGGAGACCTAAGCTCCAATATTTATTCCTGTTCTTTGTGGCTTTTTGGAAAAGATGCAGAAGAAGCCGGCAGTGAAGGAGCTTCTCCATTCTGTCAGTTCCCCAGGCTACAATCTTGGTATATTCATTAAGTGTGGGATTATCCCAGAACTGTCTTGTCCTATTATGAGTTCTAAAAAGAAATCTGCCACTTAGATTTTACAGAAAGTTTGAGCAAGAATGGATCTTTGCCATCAAGAAATATAACTAATACTGCAGTGGACAAATAAGACAGAACAATGGAGACACAGAGAGGCAGAGTGATATATCCCAAGTCGTGCAGCTTAGAAACAACCCTCCGGAACTCCTGTCCCCTGCTTTCCTGTCCAGTGATATGTCACCGAACCTAGGTTACTCCTTTAGTATCAGTACAACCTAAGCATTTTAGTTAAAGGATAAAGTCATAGGTTGCGGCATGAACACCTCCATGTGTGAAGTTCACGTGTGAGAGCCACGTGACACAGGGTCCAGGTTTGGTCTCTGAAGCCAGAACACTAGGTCCGCACCCTCTATTCTAACTTTAGACATCTTCAGTCAGAATCTGGTGCTCAGAGTCACATGTGAATATGGTGACCATAAGAACTGTACCTTAATGAGTGATGGGAAGGTTTACCGGGCATGACTGAAAAATGCAGGATGTACTTCAATTTTTAAAAACCCATGTATTATAGTAAGAGACACACTGCCATTAATCCCCCTCAAAATACGTATCCTTGCTTCGAACACACTCTATCAGACTTGCCACTTTCTGAAGCAGCTTTCGAAGGCCTCTTTCCTGAGTATCTTCAGTTACACTGTGATGGCTGCCTCGATGACAAGAGTTGTTTCAAAATGTTTACTTTTCATGGTCATTTTGACTTTGGGGAAGAGCCAGAAGCCACACGGTGCCAGATGCAGTGTGTGAGGATACACTGTCATGTTTTTACAAGCCTGCCTTTCCGCTGGATGGCACTTGGCAGGAGCACTCTTGGTATTTTTATCACACCTTATAAAGATACAGTAAGAATGACGGTATAAGTGGTTCTGGAGGGAAGGGAAGTCTTCTGAGGGAAGTTGCTAGCAATGTGCCTTTTACTATAAAGTAATTTTTGATCACATGCTGTAAATGAGATTGTATGGGAAGAGGGTTAACATTAGTACATAGCAGGGACTCCAAAAATACTCAGGATGCTTACCTTCACCCAGAAGGGAACTGTAAATTTCTATCTCTCTTCTGGGATTTGCTAGGGTGACCTTAAGGCTAAGAGGAAACCCTTTGTATCTTGAAAAGCAGTGACACGTCAGCACCAAGGACAGGGCACAGCACTTCCTACAATACACACCTCCTGCAATTCCGTGAGTGACATCTATGCTGGCAGTGGTGGAGGTGACGAGTATCGCAGTCATCCTTCTACCTAAACACTATGAACACAGAGCCTCCCATCTGCTCAGGCTGGGAGCTTGTGAGGATTCACGCCCTGGGCTCTGAGTTTAACACCTCCACACAGAGGTCCTTGCCCATTCTTTCCTTCTCTCTGTCTCTCCCTCCTTTTCTCTCTCTCCCTGCCCCTCCAGGTACCAGAAATCAAACTTGATCTTGTGCTTGCAAGGCAGGCATGACACAACTGAGCTAAATCCTCAGCCCCTCTAATCTGTATTTTCTCCTTTAGCCTTCAGTCCCTTCCCACTTTTCAAATGAAAGAACGCAGGCAGAGATAGGCGAAGCAATTTCCTCACAATCAAACAGCTGTTTAGTGGCAAACATGGGAGTCAGAGTTTACAGTCAGGGTCCAGATTCTACCCTCTGAGGCCTAAGGCCACTGTACATCCTAAGTAAGTAGACAAGACAAACCACAAATACGTAGTTACATGTTGTGATTTTTCCCACGTAGGAAAAGGGTGTGAAACGGCCAAAAACAAAGACACAGGGATTGAGAGAGTGGTGACAGGCAGGAAGGTAAGTATTTAAATATCACTGAGGAGGAGATATTTAGATGGGGAGGGAGGGGGAGAAGGAATCAGTGCTCTGCAGTTTTGGGGGAAGGGTTTACGCGGAGGGAGAAATAGCATGTTCTGGGGCTCAAATGACCGGAGAAGGTGGAGTTAGCTAGGCTGAGAGAGCTTGGGGGCACAGGGCTTCCTGACTCCTGCACAGAACTTGACGATGATGGGGAAGCGGGTGGTGATCTGACTGAGGAGGGGCAGTCCTTACATATTCACGCCCATGCTGTGGCTTGGAAAACGCTAGAAATGTGTGCCCAGGAAGCCCTGCGCTGGAGGCTGGGCCTCCAGAGCAGCAGTGTTGGGAGACTGTGGACGGAAGGAAGGAGGTGGTGCCTGGCGGGAGGTCTGTGGGTTAGGGCCAAGTGCTTGGAAAAGATCCAGGTGTCCTAGCTGCACCCCTGTCGGCTCCCATGACAGGCCTGCCGCAAAAGCCTAAACCCAGCCAAACCCAGCTTCCTGTTTGGTTCTCTGCCACATGACACAGAGTTGGCACTGTGGTGTTCAGACCTCGGGCCTCCAACACTCACATGAATAAGCCTCTTTTTGGTTCCTGAGTAGTTTCCTCAGATATTTCATCACTCACAGTAGCGGCAAAGGGACTACTGCCTTGGGCTGTGGGGGAAACTCCACCCTAAGAGTCCACACAAAGGCAGCGCAGCCCTGGGCTGTGGCCTGCAGACTGCAGAGCCAGACCACCTGGGCCCAGACCCGTCTCCTCAACTAGAGCTGTGCAGTACCGTACCTCTCTGGCCTCAGTGTCCTCGCCGGGGAAACAGGCACAGCAGTGACTGTGCTGTCCTGATGAGGCAGTGAGGATCCAAAGGATTTTCACCTGAAGGACCTTCAGGATCACTCCCTACCACATAGCAAACCTTCCACAGGTAACAAGTATTGCCCTGTGCAGAGACTTGGCTTTGCTATTAAAACAGGAAAAAAAAAAAATACAGGAGAGGAATCGGGCCTGAGTCCTGGGCTTGGAGTCCTCGGGCTTAAGGAGTCGCTCTCTTCACTGAGTTCAAGGCCCTCCTCTTGCTTACAGCTCCAAGAATCTAAAGGTGTGTTAAGGGCTAACTGGTTTTCTACATTTCATGTATTTTTTTAAAATCATGGTTATTGCTTTTTGTTCTGATTATAGACATAATGCATGCCCTTCACCTAAGGCCTACAATGTAAAAAATGCAAAGAAGAAAATAAAAGCCACACTCCACCTCTCAGAGATGACGTGGGACTGTCTAGTCTATTGTCTGACTCGCCTCCACACTGGCTGGGAAAAGCAAAGTTGCACAGTGAGGCTTAGGGAGGGTGGTGGCCTAGGGTGAGGCAGCTGCCATAACCGAATCAGTGAAGACACACCCAGGGACCAGCGTGCCAGCTGAAGCCAAGTGCAGTGTGTCATGTCAGAGGTGCCAGTGATCTCCTCACCTCTACCTGGTGTTTTGAGTCAGTAGGGGGCAGAGATCATCTCCTGGGGAGGCAGTTGGCATCAAGAGCCTCCTTCCTGGAAGACAATGCTGGCCAGGATCTCCACGGATCTGCCAACTTGTGGAGGAGCAGCTGCTTGTTTACCTGGTGAGGGCGCAGGTCAGGGTTAGTTTGGTGTCAGAGACGAGGAGCTGCTGAAGCTGTTCGGTGCCATTTGGATGCCCAGTTAGGGGCTCCGTGGCTTCCAGCGAGTGGGGCTCAGACTGGGGAAGAGGGAGGACTTCTCCGTGCCACCCTGACCTGCAGCTGGCCGCGCTCCTCACGCTGGGAGCCTGGCTGCTCCGCTGAGAACTGCACTCGGCTGCCCTTCACCTCCCGGACCCTTCCCCACCGTCCCTGCTTCCTCTGTGCAGTCAGCTGTTCCAAAGGCTGATGCTGACACAGCTGCTGCTTGGAACAACTCGACGGGGTTGACCAGACGGGCGTCACTCCCACTCTACGGGGAGTGAAACGCATACAAAGGTCGCTGGTGTGATGTCCCCAAGCCAACACAGGGAGCGTGCAGAGCTGCCCAGGGATCCCGACAGTCTGGACTCCTGACTTCTCCTCCTTATGAGGATCCCTGGGCTATTTTTCTTCAAGCCTATTTTAAATATTTGGTTTTTCTCTTTTAGGAACTTAGCTATAAAATAAGCATAATAGCCACAAAATTATGGGTTAGAAGGACTAATTATATGAAATTTTGTGGATGCATAAAAGATCAATAATAACTTGCATATTGTGCCTACTTCTAGACTCAAAAGAATTTCACTTGTAGATCATAAACTCACTTCAGGAAATGCTGGTTCTAGGAAGTGGAGAAAGAGCCGTTTTCACCCATGTAAAATGATTCTCTCCCAAGCAAGCAGGATTTTCCTCTTTCACTTGTACATGGGCAAGTACAAGGCAGCGGGCCTCAGACCAGTCACTAAGCACAGGGTAATGCACGGACTTGAGCTGGGAAGTTCAACAGACCCAGTTTCGGTCCTGGCTCTACTGTTCACCACCTGCATGGTCTTGAGTGAGTTAAAGCAAATCTCCCAGCCTCAGTTGTACTCATCCCTACAACAGGAGAATGTGTGCCAAGTGAGGCTGAGGTAAGATAATACACTCAAAAGCACGCAGCTCAGGGCCTTCTTGTGGTCAGTGAACACACGCAGCCCCCAACCGCATCCCTGCTTGGGTCTGTAAAGGCAGAGAGACAGAAGTGTGGCTTTCAAAGCCAAATCACACACAGGGAGAGCGGTGTGAGGTCCTGCAGATGCTGTGGAGGTGGCCTTTTGGTCCTGGCAACCAGACGCCGGCATTCACGGTGCGACCACCATAGCTGCAGGGTCCTGACACTAAACCAGGTCCTGGCCACCCTGACAGAGAGGAAGAGTCAGATGGGCATGCAGGAAGTGTCCCAGAGCACAGACTTCCACCCGAGAGAATGAACGTGTCCCTTCCATCTCCCCGTAGGGCCTGGTCCCCACACGCTGAGACCTGAGCATGGTGAGAGATTGGAAAATCTTATCCGAGGCTGTTCAACACAGGCCGGAGCTCTGGGGATATTTCCTCAGACTCCATTACTCAGGCTGAGAGTAACTCTAGGCCATACACTTCCTCGTCCCACCGAGACCACCTGTGCACCGGTGATTGCACTAAATGTCATTTAATATTATCTTTTGAGGGGAAGCAAAGAGAAACAGTGAACACAACACTGTCCTTCACTTAATTACAGGAAGAGCCAGGACCACTTTAAGTTCCTGTCCTAGTTCGCCTTTACGCCATCTCTGCTCAGCTGCACCTGAGCGGGAGATGGACTCAAGACTGGCTAACGATGGGGATAGAAGGTCAACGCTGCTATTGGCACCATGTGGCCCACTCTGTGTCCGACTGCATGCTTTTGTCTCTCATCTTTGTGTCCTTTTTTATTGAGAGAGACAGAGAGTCTTGCTTTTGTAGTTCAAGCTGGTCCTGAACTCAGCCTGGAACTCAGAGCAATCCTCCTGCCTCTGCCTCCCAAGTAAATGCTGGGCTTAGTATGTGGTTCTGATTGCTGATGGGCGTGAGTCACTTTGCCTGGCATTGTTGTATGTAGTTACTGGGGAACTAACCCAGGACCTTGTGCTTGGTAGGTGTAGGTGAAAGCCAGGCTTTCACTAAAGTTCAACCGTGCTCACTGATTGTGACTCCACCTCATCACGACTCCGCCTCAGCTCAAAGCAGGACTGCCTCTAAAATCAATCTACAACGACCCGCCTTTGTGCATGCTTCAGCCAATCCTCGACTGTCCTACTTGTATGTTTACGCCCTCTACCATTTACTATAAGTGACTGTGTTTTGCATTAAAGGCAGAACAGTCTCAGAAGCACTTGCTGGAGTCTGTGTGTTGCCTCTACAGCTCACTCTCCCTGTCCGAGCCTCCGAACCTGATCCTTAGCGTAGTATCACCCCAACTCCAAGGACGACAACAGCAAGGCAGGTGTCAGAATCAGTGAGCTAAATCTCCACCCTCATCTTTGTGTCTTGCAAGCTCTCTGCCTTTGTCACCTCTTACAAAGTCTGGTCACGAGGCACGAAGCGTGAGAAGGGACTTCAGGGGCCATTTGGTTCAACTGAATTGTTTCTCAAAGGGAGAAAATGAAGCTCAGAAAAGCAGAGTCACGGCCTCCACCCCACCCAGCATGGTGTGAGAAGGGCTCACACACAGAGAGCTCAGCAGGCAGGAATATGAGCCTAAACTCTGTGGCCTCACTCACATGGGCCTTGGTCCCAGTCCTATTCAAGTTACTCTGACTCTCTGAGTCTCAGTTTCCTTCTCTGTGAAATGGTGTGACTTAAATTGCTAACAATCACCACCAGGAGCCACAGAGTGAAACCACCACCGCCACCACTATCAACAACAACCACACCATCATCATCAACATCATCAGGAGTTCATGTCTTCTGAGCTGCTTGATCCGGCCACACCTCAAGTCAGAGCCAATGTTTTACAATAATTTCTATATCTAGAAGCTAGTGTGAACTGGGTTTGTTCCATTTCCCACCAAAATAAATCTTTGAACAGTCAGGGACTTAGCATAGCCAGGTCAGACCCAGATCTGCACTTGCAGCAACAGAGGTAGATGGGTAGTGGAAGCCTTGCTCCCAAAGAGGAGAGAGCATTATAGTACAGCATGCTGGCTCATTCTACTACTATGAAGTCAGTGCTCAGCAGCACCGCCTACGTCCGTGTGAAGAATCCCAGCTGAGGACTCTGGAGTGCAGACTGGAACTCGTGAGCCATTCTGGCCACAGAGCTTTGAGTTTCCAGTTTTTGGAGGCAGTCACAGCAACATCTCGGCCTGCACTCCTGTTCCATGCCATTTGGGTGCCCCTGCCAACTACAGATGGGTGTCAGTTAAACAGGACCTGTTCACACACCCAGATGCACAGTATCTGGCTCATCCACTATCTCTTTCTGTTCCTACCAGTAGCATTTGGGTTCTGTGATTTTTGTGCTCATGGCATCATCGTTGACATCATCGCTGACATCATCACTGACATCATCACTATGGGTATTTACTGGGCCAGGACTTTATAGGTGGCATCTCCAGCCGGGTGTGGTGGCGCACGCCTGTAGTCCTAGCTACTCGGGAGGCTGAGGTGGGAAGATCGCTTGAGTCCAGGAGTTCTGGGCTGCAGTGCCCATGGCAATCGGGTATCTGCACTAAGTTCAGCATCAATATGGTGACCTCCCGGGAGTGGGGGACCACCAGGTTGCCTAAGGACGGGTGAACCATCCAAGATCGAAAATAGAGCTGGTCAAAACTCCTGTGCTGATCATTTAACTCTCTAAACATCATGAATATAGTTTTCCTGGTATTTCCCTTTGTACTGAGGGAATAGGCCCCAAAAGGTTCACCTGCCCACAGCAAGACAGCCTGGGCACAGTACACAGGGATTCTGACCCAGGAGGTGGCATCTCTCCATCCATTACTTCAGCCTGGGCTGCATGTAGCTCCCAGCAGAATTCCTGGCAGACAGGCACAGAGGGGAAAGTCTGAAGAAGTGGAAAGAGTAACACCCGCGCGGGGAAGTCAGCCACGGGCCGGTAAATGTAGAATGGGCTCCTTCCCGGGACATAGCTTTGCTTCCACAAGCACACACTATCGCTTTTGTGGAGGGGAGGAAGGGTTCTCATTCTCTGCCTGAAGCAGGGGAACACTAATATCAGGGCTACTCTGATAATTAACCGTCTCCACAGAATTGTGTCCCATCCTACCTCGTTCCTATGGCTTTGGGGTCAGAAAGACCAGGATTAAAATGCTAGTATTTAACCAGGCATATGGCTTTGGAGCAAATTATTTTTTTCTCCTCAAATGTCCTTTTTTTAGGTGCCAGGGATAGAACCAAAGGCCTTATGCATGCTGAGCAAGTGCTCTGCCACTGAGCTCCACTCCTAGCCCCGGGACAGTACGTCTTATCGAACCAGATCTTGTAGGAAAAAGGCCCAGGGGCTACCACGGTGGTGGCACCTAGTCACAAAACAGTGTGACTCTTCTAGTTCATCTAGTGAGCTTTCTGCCCTTCGTGGCCTGAACATGCTACACTTACTTAGCTGTGCTAAACTGCAGAGTGTCTTCGATTCCAAATGCTCCTTTTACACGTGATGGGGCTGGGCCAGGAGCTAGGTAAGGCCAATCTCTAGACAGTTGGCCAGACGACATCAAAGTCCAATTTAGGATAAGGACACAAGGCAAGGATGAGGCCGAGACCTCTCAGAAGCTTGGGCAATGGAGCTCACTGCCTCCTCCCTTAGGACTACGAGATAAATTGAGTCACAGATCCAGCCAAAACAATGTGTCCTCCAGCAACGGGAGAGAAAACTTAAAACATACATTTCCAACTGATATGTTGGAGGGGGTCAGGTTGGAAAGAGGACAGACGAGGATGACGGCAGCTTGGGGGAGGCGGGCTCTGTCCAAGAGCCACGTGACTGCACCACGGCAAAACAGCCATGGGGTTATGGATCTTCGGACATCCAGGCTGGCGGCAAGCCTGGGTTTCATAGGAAATGCTTCTGTCTTCTAACAGGGCTACTGAGTTTCAAAGAAATATGAGAAGTAGAACGAAACACGAAAGGAGGCCAACACAACCCCTGCACAGAGACCCCACCAGCTGCCAGGTGTGTCCGGTGCAGTGGGCGATGTTAGATTCCTCCTACAGGGGGCGCTCATCGGATGCAGTAGGCGATCTCAGATCCCTCCTACAGGGGGCGCTCACAGCTGCATCACCTGCAGCTGATCTCTGCCATGAGGAGCTGCTACTTTGACACCGCTCATTTGAAGTGAGAGAGGTGTTACTGATCCAGTTTGGGGTTTGAGGGGCCTCGGACCCTTGCTGACATCTTGGTCGGCAGTGAGAGTCCCTGGGGAGGGCCGAGGATCAGATCGCCGAGTTCAACTCAGTGCTGATTTCTTCTACTGCAAAGTAAATTCCCCTACAGCTTGGAGTAGGTCCTGCTCACCACTAGACAGCACCTAACAGGCAGTTAGTAGCTGACTTGTGTTTGTTGAATGACTGACTGATGGAATGCCTCTGTTCCCCCCCCCCCCAACAGAATGAGAAGCCGTGGATGTTTTAACAAAGCGCCGCACTACTGAGATAATGTACTCAAAGTGCCAGGTGATATACAGGACTATAATACATTAGAAGTATGTCGTTATTTCTCTGACCTTGGAGGCCAGGAGAGGACTTCAGACCCCACACAGACAGCCAAGTCTTGCCTTGTGCTTTCTTCCCACCCTGCACTTCTCTCTGGTAGGACAGAGGGAAGCCCTCGATTACTACACAGGTTCCCCATTTCCGGTCCACATTGAGGAGGAAATGAAATATTACCTTGCATTGTCCCGGCCGTGTGACTTCAAGAAATTCATATCTCGGTATCGGGAGAGAAAGGCTACCAGCTGATCGTTCGTCCTACAGAAAAGAACAGAGCGGACAGTCAGGACTGTGCAGACCGTGGGGGTCGGCTCCCAGCTTTGCCACCGTAGCCAGAACTTGTCTCGGTGCAATTCTGCTTCGCCTCCTTCCCTGGTGAGCACCACACAGCTCAGACATGGATCTCCCCACCCCTGCGCCTTCCTGTGACGTGAAGTGGACTCCCTCCCGTATCCTCCAGTGCCCGGGGCACCGTTAGAACGAATCTCGGTGTCTGGCAGGGCCTGGCGAACAGCGAGCCACCAGACGCCCCGGGCCGAACAGAACCGCCTCAGGCCCTCGCATGGCCCCGCCTGGGAACCTTGTGCTGCGTCTTCCCACGGCTTCCCTGCTCTGTACCTCTCTCCTCGCGGGTGTCACCTCCTCAAGGAGGCCTTCTCCAAAGCAGCCCCACCTCCCCCATGCACGCCCCTCTCGTTACCACCAGCGTGCACTTGCTTGTGCTCTGGTGGGAGCTCCCGGAGGACGTGGCCAGCGCCCTAGTGCACCACACCTGGGGGAGCCGGGTTACCGTGCGCCGAGTGGATGACCGAGACAAAGTGGGCCGAGTTCGGGGCGGCCCCTTCAAGAGCCACTGCCCAGCCCCCGAGAACCGAGGGGAAGGCTTTCAAAGCTCGCGGTGCCAAGCGCACGGCGACATGGTTCCCGGCATTGTTATCCCAAATTTATCGCCATCAATCTGGGCAGGAGCGGCGCAGTCACAGCTAATCAGCTTGTGCATACAGCTGTGACAGTGTTTTAAGACGCAGTCACACGGGCTCCATCTGCCAGCGAGGCGGTCGCCTCTTCCGCCGAATAAACCTCAACAGGTACACGGCACCGAGTGACAGCGGCTTTGTCACCGGGCGGCTCTGCCGGGGAGATTCCCTAGCGGGAGGGTGACCGTGACGGGCTGCGAAGTGGGGCGAGATGCGGAGGGGCGGGCTGGACACAGAGCCAGCTGCATTGAGGTCACCGTGCGCCCAAGGGTGTCAGTCGCCATCTCTGAACTTCCTCCGCTGTCAGTTAAACAATCCTGGTGTGCGCACAGTAGGTCCTCCTGTCTACGGAGGGGTGAGGACTTCAGGGGCGCACTGTGGGCACATAATGAGTCCTGCTGCCATGCTCTGTGCCTGGCATCGGACACTGCAGCCTTGCCACCTGCCTGTCACTGCACAGTGGCTCTCGCTGACCCGCTCGTACGTCTGGGGGAGGGGGTGACACAGAGCAGCTAAGCAATGCTGCAGTGAAAACACACGCGGCTGATGTCCCATCCTGTTACCGGAGAAAATAAACACGGATCCAGAGCGGTCGCAGGTGCCACACAGAGGTACACCTGCCACACGTGCACAAAGCTGGGCGATGTCTGCCCAGAGGTGAACCGGGGCCCACGCCCAGGCTGAGCCCACGCATCTGCAGGACGAGGCCCGCCACGCACGCTGGGCACAGCCCACCTCCGGGTGCCCACAGCGGGCGGGCAGAGGGGCCTCACGCGCCCTGGGAGAAGTGGAAGTGAAATCAGCTCCGAGAAAGCCGCGCCGTGGCTCTGCCGCTACCCACATCTCCGCAGCTCTTGCCCGCCAGCCCCGCACGCACGGCTCCCTGCGACAGTTCATTATTGTCGTCCTGATGAATACGGGACAAGTTAACCTCTGAATGGGCTCCGGCAGCAGGAATAATAAACAGGGGCCTCTCGGGCAGCCTTGGTGGGAGGAATGGAGGGGCTGGCGGGCTCCGGGGCCCTCTGTGAAGCTCGGGCCTCCCCAGGGTCAGCCCTGCGGCTCCATTTGGCCGCCCCAGAAAGCATCATTCAGGGCCCTGAGCTGGGGCTATTTTCACATTTGCCGCTTCACCGAGTCCCCGTCTGCGGAGGATGAATAGGCATTTAGCGAATTTACTTAGCGATGCTTCCACATGAGATCTTCTCAAAAGATGACATCTTGGGGGAGGGAGGGGGAGGCGCTGCGGTCTCCAGGCCTGGAGCTGAAGATAAAGGCCCTTTCAAAGCAAAGTGCTCACTGAGGGCCTGGCTGGGCTGGCTGGAGGGGTGGGGTGAGGGGACCCAGCCCACCCTGCCTCCCCGGGGCCCTGAGCCCCTCTCTCTCTGTGGGTATAAAAATACCTGCTCTGAATGCTGGAGTCTGTGTCCCCAGTCCTTCTTGGAAAGGAGCTGGAATTCAGCCGGGGTCCAGTCCTCCTACTGCTGCTTTTGGATGCCTGTCGATAATTGCCTACCTAATATTTAGCTCTCTCCAGATAATTAACAGCTTGTGGTCTCCTGACCCGTCCCTGTCCCCGTCTCGCCCACTCGCCCTCTGTTCCCCGTACACATGGCTCTCACACCGCTCTGGCAGACTCCTTTGCCAACCTCATCCCTAGGACCCATCTCTTCATCAATTTCCCTCCACCTGCTGCCACAATTTGAAGTCACATCTCAGTTGATGCCATTTCCTCACCCTGCTGATGGTGACTGGGAACCAGCACCCAGGGCTATAACCATCAGGACCACGAGGAAATCACTGGAGAGATAGGTAATAAATAAATGCATGCACTGAACTAAGGGCTCAAATAAACTTACGGGAATTTTGGTCAACATGTGTAAATAGGAGCTATAAAATGAGCTCCCAAATCACAGCCATTTATACAACAAACACTGTGTTTTAGGCCTTGCTGCTGCTATAGCTACATTTGACTGCAACAGATGCAAAGGTGCTACAAATGTAAGCTCTGCTCCCATTTTACAGACTGGGTGGCGGAGGCTTGGAGAAGTTGACCATGGAGGAAAGTGTAGAAGCAGGACTGGGACATGGAGGGTCACGGAAGCGCTTTTTACTACTAGGTGGCGTCTGAAGATGATTGAGACTGAGTGAGCGGATGAATGAACGAGTTCCACTCCAAGGGCAGGAGAACATGTACAGGTGCCTTTGCATCTTCCCACTTGTAGCCCCGTATGTGTCCAGCACCCGCAGCTCAAGCACCAGCCAAGACCAGATTCCCAGATGAGAGTGTGCCCTTTAACACCTAAAAATACTGCCCTGTGTCAAGTAGGAAGATCATCAGTTAATTCCCTTCTTCCTGCCTTTATCTGCTCCCGTGGTCTCTTCTGCAAAGCCCAGACTTTGAGCACACTGTCTTCATCTCCATAAGCCTCAGGTGCTGGAGTATTAAAATCACGCCTGTAAGGCCTGCGCGGTAACACCTGGCACAGAGTAAGCCCTTGACAAATGTTAGCTGCTGTTTAATAGTATTTTTTGCCATCTTTGACACTGTGCAGATGCTTAAGACACTGTGAGCTGTATAAGTAGGGTAAGAATCCGACTTGATTTGAACTTGGAAGGCTTTCTGTATGTAAGACCTATGGAGTTGCTGTGCAGCACAGAGCAGGATGTGCCGCGGCTTCCGTTCAGTCTCTGGCTAGTGTCAGTATGAGGAGCTGGCTCCCTGCAAACATGGCGCCGTCACACAGATCCAACACTTCAGAATGCTGGGATTCAGACACCCAGGGAGATGGGAGACGTTCCCGGGCTTTTCTTCAGCTACCTGGAGCCCAGGGTCCTGTGGGGAAGGTGCTCTGGGCACCCAGAGTCACAACTGCTGGCAGCGCCAGAAGGATCTCAGACAGGACAAGTCCACTTGATCATTAGGGAGAAACCAGCACAGAGCCAGCTCTACATTTCTGGGACCTTCCCATCCCGTAGGATCTCAAACTCCTTTTCCAAAACAAGAAGCAGAGAAAGACCCCGTGAGAGACACAGCCTAACATGGAGATTGACAGACTGGAGCCAGAAATATGGCTTATGAGCCTCATATTTAAGGTCCCAACCCCTGATGGCACACACTTCACAAAGCTCTGATTTAGCTTGTCTAGCTTGCAAGGGACTGACCCCTCCCCAGGCCCACAAATGCAGGTGACGGGAGGGCTGGAGGCCTGGCCGTGGGCAGCCAGGACAGCAGGGCTTGAGACACCTTCCGATGGAACACTCTCCAAGACATGGTGGCAGAGGGGCAACAGTTCATAGCAGCACACAGCAAAAGCAACGAGGGATCTTGACTGCGTCTTTCGGCCCCTTTTATCTTATTCAACTGCTGAGACTGGAGCGGAGCCAAACCAATCACTCATCAGTACTGGTTTAGTGACCACACATCCTCAGCCCTGGCAGCACACACACTAGATTTACCCACCTATGACCGAATGAGGTTTTGTGGGACATCTAGTCTCAAATCCTGACAGTTTCTCAGTTAGCCAGGCTGGGCTCAAAGTTGTGATGCTTCCACCTCAGCCTCGTAGGGGTTCTAGGATTACAGGCGTGTGCTTACCCCACTGCCATCTGAACCATTTTTAAGTGTGCACGTCACATTCCCACTGTTAGGTAATCATCACCACCATCTATCTCTAGGACTCTTTTCATCTTTCAAGATGGAAACTCTGTATGCATTAAACCACAGTGTTCCATGCTTCTTTTCCTTGTTTCTGGCAACCACAATTCTGCTTTCTATTGCCTTTATTTACATTATCCTGGGTAAGACACTTTCACTAACTGCAATTATACAGCATTTGTCTTTTGCCGTGTAATTTATTTCACCTCGAACAATGTCCTCAATGTGCTATATTGTGGCATATGCCATAATTTCTTTTTAAGACTAAATAGCATCCCAATCTGAGGTAGGACATGTTGATAGACAAGGACACAGTAATGATCACTGCATTTATTGCAAACTCCCCAAATCAACAAGACCATTAAGGATGTTTACAGAAGGCCGAACCGTCCTGATGGCGCAGGACAAATCAGTTCCCAGAAAACATAATTCTAGTTTTAAAATCGGATGGTTCTCGGCAAATTGAGACCAGTTGTGACGTCAAGCACGTGGATCCACCAAGGGCTGTGTGACCATGGGAGTAAGGTCACAGTCCGTAGTATCAGAAAGCCCCATCTTTCTATGAAAAGCACACTTGTGCAGAAAACCATGAAAGTAGCAGAGTAACTGCAATCATTCTCTCTGCTTTTAAAGTTACTAGGTAAGTAACATAAGGAACTGCATAGCACCACCAGTGACCGGGACATCTGAGGCCTGAGCACCTACTGCACGGTGCCAACCATTACCCTAAGAACTCTGCATCACTCACCCACTTAACCCAAAGCCCAGGAAGTAGATGTTACTGTGACTTGTCACAGTGACATTGTATACATAGGAACATGCACTGTAATTCACAGTGTGATGGATGTATCCCGCTGTTGTGTCTAACACGCGCATACACAGGTACAGCTCCCCCTTTTAGCGGCTGTCCAGAACCCACGAATGGCCTCAGCCAATCCCTGGTGATGGACATTTAGGGTGTTTCCATTTCCTTCTTTTTACAGGTGCTGCTCAAATGTACATCCTCGTGTATGTATCTTCCCAGGTGTGAGCCTGACAGATTTCTGCATGGTTCAATTCCTAGATGTGGACTTGTTTATTCATAAGAGCATCTGAAGGTCTCTTCGCTCTCAGAAAAGCATAGCACTTGGAGAGAGGCTTCCCAGAGAGCTGCCTCAGCCCATTGCACAGAAGTCACACTATCTGACAGAGCTGCGGGGGGAGGAAACTGCAAAGACAAATGAAGGAGAGGTCCTGGACGGCTGGTACGCTCCTGGCAGTCAGGGTGAGCTTCTCTGATAGGCTAACCAGGCCTGGGTGAGACTTCTGCCTTTTCCATGTTACCAATGACCAGTGCAACCCCGCTGGACAAAGGAGCTTCACACGGAAGGATAAATGTCCTCTGGTCAAGCAGCAGCATGGGGTGGGTGTAGAAATATCCCGTTCTGTGCTGGAAGCAGCAGCTCCAGTTGGGGCCCATCTGCCTGTTAACGGCACCAGGATTTTCCATCTGTGCGGATGGGCAGAGGAACCCTCGGAGAGTTGGGTCTCATCATAGAAGGAGCAGTCTAGTCCAGCTCTTCCTCATGCATAGTAGGTGCTTGGCAAAACTCTGCCATGCTGATTCGGTAACCAAGTGGGGCACTGTCATGCACACATAACTCTGGCTGCTGAGCTCAGCAAAGGGCCCACCTGACAGGCCGGGCTCAGTCTACTCCTGTGCAAGACTGGCAGACTATGTCCAAGGTGTCTCGTCCACCCACCACTCTGCCAGGACGGTGCTTCTGCAAGTCTTTGTCCACTAGCTGGGGCTACCTGAAGGGACAAGCACTGGGGACCGAAAGCCAGTGGGAATGCTTAACAGTCCCGCTGCAGCCGATCTCTCTTGTTTACCGAAGGCCGACTGCTTGTCTTTCTTACATCTTCCTGCACCTCGTCCAGCAGGTGCTCACTGCGCATGAGTGAGGTGGGACTGGGCAGCTTCAGTGGCTCCTCTGCAGTCTCAGGTGCCGTGGGGCAGTGTGGAGGGCTCACAGCCTCGGGAGGGAGCCAGAGCACCTTCTCATCTCGCTTTCCATGTGGGGGAAAAGCAACGGCAGTCCACTCCTTCGGAAAAGGAGCCAGGAGACAGCAGCCCCCTTTAGATGCCTCTTATTTCCTTTTCATGGGATCAAGGCAGAATGAAAGTTGCACACTAAGAGCTGATGAAGACAAACCTTTCTCCAGGGTGCAGGTCTTTCTTTTGTGCTCATTAGAAATCAGAGTCTGCCATCTTTCTTCTGTCCCTGTGTTCTACCTCATAAGTAGATTTGGACCTATCTGTCCACATGGATTATTTTGGGAAGTGGAGACACTGTCACTGCTTCTTCTTCGACACTCCAGATAGTTAATGCATGGACCTTAATGACATCTTCTAACCTACCAGAAAAAAAATCAGGAAGTCCAAGATCCCAGAACAGCAATAAGGCAAGGTCAAATCCACAGCTTTCTGAAGAAGCGAAAAGAGCAAAAGAATGGCAAATAAAGCACATCCCTGAGTCTGATGTAGTTAAGATGTCCAGAGAGAAACACTTTGGCTAAGATTGGAGAAAATATAAAGAAAACATTAGATGCCACATTTCTTCCTGGATCATTGGCACAACTACTGCCCCTGCAGGAAGCAGCTACCAATCTTTCTAAAGCACGAGTCTCATCACATCCCCTCTCACACTTCATATTCCTCAGGGGCTGTTGGTCCCCAGCAGTGCAATGTCCTAACTTCTTAGCAGAGAACATACAGCTGTCTATAAGCTAGCACCGTCTGCTTGGTTTCCATTCGGAATCTTCCAAGTGTGCTGTGGTCTTTTGTAACTCTTCATACTTTCACGCTTTGTCTACTCTGCATAAAGGGATTCCTCACTTGACAAGTCAGACTTGGGGCAAGGGTCTGGAACCTCTGTGGACATGACATTTGTGGTTCCCGTCCTCAAGTAGCACAAGACACAGCAGAGGAGGCAGAAAAACAGGTCCTCATGACTGGGGATGAAAGAACAGGTAAACCGAAGCATATTTGCAAAGTGGGCCAAGGACACTAGGAGGCACCCCTACCCTCCGTGAAGACAGACAGCACATGGGGACACCACGTGGAGGATACTATCCCAACGTTTTCAACTGGATTTTCTTCTGTTAGTGACAAGGACAATGCAGCATGTAAACAAGTTCACTGCATTTGGAGGGACAGGCGAGTCATGTCTCCGAGCCTCGTCACTCACAGAACATATGTAAGCAACACATTTTTCATTTTAAGGCTACACAGGCCAATCTAAGCAGCAGTTTATCTGACATTCTATCAGTGAGAAGTCTTCCCGTATGGTCTCTTCCTCAAGCCTGCCCGAAGAGAAAGTGGCTGACCAGAATCAGCATACAGAGGCCAACTCTGGGTCTTTGGGTGCCACTGGATTCATGAACTAAAAACTAAACTGCCATCCGACTTGCTGCGGCTGTGTGTGCGTATGTGTGTGTGCATGCACACACGTGTGTGTAAGGTCTATTTGATTGCATTTTAATTCTCTGAAATTTGATTGTCTTCATGTGTCTCGAGACATCTCAGATGAGCAGAACATTTGCTTAGCCAAATTCTCCATTCCCAAATGACAACTCAATACGGCCAGTTATTTGATTTGGTCTTCATGAGACAAGGGGAAGTCCATTTTGGAGAACATCAAAAGATTGAATCTTAGAAGTAAATGGGATTCCCGGAGGAAAGCTGACATATGGCTGCAAGAAAAGCTAATTTCACAAAAGTACTTGTGGAAATTTCTCTCTGATCTTTACCATTCTATTGCTGATTTTTTTTTCTTTAGTTTTTTGAGACAGTCTCCCTTTGTAGACCAGGTGAGCCTTGAACTCACAGCCATCCTCCTGCTTCTGCCTCCCGAGTGCTGGGTTTAAAGGCGTGAGCCACCACGCCTGGCTTACTGATTGATTTTGAGTGAGATTTTCATACCTGCTCGGCCTGGGTTTTCTGACCTGCTAAATGGTAGTAACAGTGAGTTACTTGTGGTTATGGGTGTAGCACATGGTGGTCGGCCCATAGTAGTTGTCATGGGAATAAACCCACCAGAAAGAAGCCCCTACATTCGTTGGTAGAGATGCGGAAGGGAGGGTATGCCTATTCTTGATGGCCCTCTGCTGAGCTATGATATTTTAAATCTTGTGTCCCAGTCCCTCGGCTAGAAGCTACCTCGTCGGGTGCACTCATGTGCTCTTAGTCCAGTGTGGACATGACAGGCCCTACTCAACTTCATGCCTATCTCCGTCTGGACCCCCATGCCCATCCCACCTTGGGGTGGCCCAGGAAATGATACAGCACAAGCCAGAGTGAAGCCCTTCATTCCTAACATCCCCTCTGTTGGACATCCTTCCTGTGTCTTTGCCTGATAGACTCTGGCTCACCTTTGTCCGAAGTGGCTTAGTGTCAGCTCAACAGGGAAGGGCTGGAGCAGAGACAACGGTCGGCTCCAGTGAACTATACTCATAAACTCCACTTTCTGTCTGTGCTTACAGCTGAAGTGTTTTTTTTCACCGCTCATACGCCTATGGATTTGTTCATACGATGACTGAGAGCTACAATAATAACTTCTCCATTTCAAATATACCATGAAGGTGTCCCAAACACACCCACATAAACGCACTGGAGTCTGGAGTGGTTCAGATCAAGAAATGCTCCTGGCTCTGCCGCTGACTTATTCGTGGCCTTGAGTAGATCCTTTCTGCTATTTGAGGATCAGTGTCCTCATCTCTGCAACTGGATGAATAAGACCTACTTTATGGATTTGCTTGAGGACTTAGTGAGACAAAAAAGGATGATTTATCGCTTGAAACTGAAAAATTCCAGGGCCCAGATGTTCAGTAGTGGATGCTGACAGGGACAAAGAACAGCTCTCCACCACAGGTGGGGTCACCTGGCCCACACCACGCTAGAAGGACTGCTATTCCTGCCATCGCTGTGTTCCTATGATCACTACCTCTCTAGAGGTGGAATCCACACTGTGCTAGAGATAGTGCATAGCGAGGATCTCTATGGCAGTACTGTCCCGAACTGCAGGGTCAGATAGTTTGGATTTCAGTCCTGGGATGGGACAGAGCTTAAAGGGCAGATGACTCTTATTAGCCAGTTGCTTATTAGCAAATGTAACCTAGGACCCTAACAAACACCTATCACGTAAATTGCCCCAAGATGCTGGTACAAGTTAGCTGATCCTTGTTGAGTTATGTTCAGCGGCAGGTGCACAATGATTTAATTGGCTGCATTGTAAAACAAAAGCTGTATGAGATTAGGGCAGGACTCATGCCCATTTTCTCACACTGCTCTCGCCCCATTCATTTCTTCGGGAGATATTTACATTATACCGACTATAAGCCATACTCTTCCGGATGTTGGGCCAACAGTGATGTCCAAGACCAAGTCACCAGTCTGGGGACCCTGAGAATCCACTGCTGGGCCTGGATTATCTCCTCTCCTGGGCATCACGAACAGCATTAGCCATGAACTATCCCTGCAAGAGTCACAAGCAGCACTGTACCATGTTCTGTGCTGTGAGGTTCCGATAAAGAACTCCAGTCAAGGAAGATACAGTTGCTCAATCCGCACAAAGTTTCCCCAGCACCAGGCTGTGCCAGGTTCCATGAATGGAATTTCTAACCTCATACCGAATCCCCTTCATGCTAGTGCAAATACATGAGCAGGTTTAGTTATGGTCTAGGGATACCTGGATGTGTCCTGATTCTGCATCAGGTGACCCGGGTCCAAAATCTGCCCTTACTGCTTCTGTGGAGGCCACTTTTCCCTTCTAGGTCTCCATTTCTCTGCTGGATTTGGGCACGAAAGGTTTAACCTAGTCCCTGGCTCATGGTTATCACTCAGTTGTCTGACAGTCCTGTTGCTCTTTTGTCTCTGGAAGTGGGACGGCTCCCCTGGCACAACACACTATCGCATTCGGTCACCAGGGAACCTGTGATTCGAGGAAACCGACACACACAATCTCAAGGTTCCTATCAGCCAAAAAGGGGGAATTCACCTACAGACGCTGGAATCCCTCCTCCTACTTTATATTCTTATTATTTCTTCCCTTTCTCTCTTAAGTAGTCGAGCCACATGCCTTAAAGTACCATCATGCTACCCAGAAGAATTGGAAGCACGTGTTCAAATAAGATTTATCTATGAATATTCATGGCAGTGCTATTGAAAAGGAAGTAACAAACAGTGGATGGCCAGGTAAACCAATGGGACACACCCATACAGGAATGTATTGCTCACCCATAACAATGGAATCAAATACAAAAACATTCCGTACCATGGATCAATATGAATATATTGTGCGAGTGAAAGAAACCAGAGAGAAAATACCACACACCCTACAACTCCACTGATAGGAAATACCCAGAGTCATTAAGGTGAGTGGTTGGGGACGGGAGAGGAGTAACTGTTGCTGGCGTTGTCCTTCTGGGGTGGTTAAAAATCTGCGTACGTAGTTGGCGATACTGACTGTACAACACGGTGAACGTGCACAAGGGAAATCTTATGTGAGTCTTACTGCAATAAAAACATGACATTCACCTAAAAATTCCAAACTGGAAAAAAAAAACATGCTAGTGTAACCACACTAATACTACGCTTGGTACAGCAAATGTATTTCACACGCACGAATGGCTGAGTCTTCGCCACCGTCCCAGATGCTGAGTGGCCTTTGCTTCAGAGCTTGAGTAACTTGATGGTGAGGATGATGCTGCTGACGATGATACTAACTGCTGAGCACAGAAGTTACGCGCTCCGGTCACCTCCTATATATTAGCCTGCTAACTTCTTGGCACCCTCGTGGGAACATACACTACAATTGTCACCTGCTTTACAGAAGAAGTTCAGTCCAGAGAGGGGAGGTAACTAACTCATCCCTGGTGAGGCAGCCCTCAGCGACAGAGCACAGGTTTGCGACCAGCGGTATGACTTCAGGCCCGTGTGTGTCAGCCTGGGATGAGGGGCCTGGGCTGGTCACGAACACCGGGGGACAGGGGGACACCCACACTCCTTGGCTGGCTGTCCTGTATCACAGAACCCAGGAACCGGACAGAGGGAAAGATAGGTGGGATTCAGACTCTCTCTCCCCAGCTGCACAGAAGCCAGAGAGGTCTGAGGTGGGAGGTCTGTGGGGTCTGCCAGGCGCCCAGGCGAGGTCCTTGGTGTCCGGGTAGGACCCTGCTCAGGTGCAGAAGCAGCAGCAGAGACAGCTGTGGGTTAATGGGCACCAGCATGGCTCAATATTTTTTAGAAATAGACCCTCCAGCTTTTGGAACATATTCCCCTTCCTTCCCTGGTGGCAAACTCTGAAAATGTCTCCAGTAGAACGAATTAAATAAAGACAAAACCCTTTCACGGCCCCTGAATCCAGAAATGCTTTCCACTGACTGAGGATTTACAACAATGAGACACAGTGTCAGCTTCGCTTCTGCTTCTGAGGAATTAAGTCACTGCAGTTAGCACGGGCTGAGGGACAATGGACAGCCCCTTGGGCCACCTCTGCTTCTCCTGCCAGGTGCCAGGCTCCACAGCAGGCACAGAAGACACAGTGGGAAGGAGATCTTGTGTCTCTCGGCTTCCTGGAATTGATGACCTAGTCAAACTGTCACTTGGGGCTACCATAGTCATCACCATTCGGGGAGGATTTTCTCCATGCTAGGCAGGCCCCGGTCCCCTTTCACATCTTAATCCTCAGCACAGGTGGTTGGTGCTAGGTGAATGAGATGGTTGCTGATTTACAGAAAAGAAAACCCAGACCCAGGCAGGCCCAGGAATTCGCCTGAGGTTGGAATTGCACGGGAATGGAACCGGCAGCTGGAGCTCCAACTGCCGACTTCCCACACGCGCGCCTCTGACCTTTTGCTACATTTCCCTGACAGCCTGACTCTCAAAAACTGCTGTCAAACAGAGAGCAAAAAGTGGGTTTCTCGATCCAGTTTACAGTGTCTGGCGATGTGGAACCTCAGAACACCAAATGCCGCGGAAAGGCCCAACATAGAGACTAGCAGCCAGGAAACCACAGGGAGGTTTAGGCCAGTGGAAAGTGATCACTTGGGCCATAACGATCGTATCCACTAGCAAAGAACATTAGCTGCTGTCTGTTCTCTCCTCCGGCAGTCAGATAGAGTCCTCTTTTTCCCTCTTTTTCGCCATTGCCAAGCAATTAAGAATTAAAAGCAATCTCATCATGGTACTTTCCAATTAAAAAAAAACAAAACCTTCAAAGATCTCGCGTTGCTTTAGGATAGACTTGGGATCCCTAACGTGGCGCTTCCAGGGTTCCCACGTACTGTGTCCTACTGACTTCACCAGCTCCGCTCTACCGGTTCTTCCCCTCACCTCACTCTACACCCCCAGAGGCTCTTGCATGTCTTGCATGTGTTATATTCCCTCCTGCCTCAGGGCCTTTGCACAGACAGCCCACCCTGCCTGGAAAATCCTCTCCATTTCTCTTTTTACTCAGTTAATTTTTTTTTTTCTTTTTCAACTTTCACCTCAGAGGCAACTTGTGAGGGAAGTTTCTCTGACCTTCTAGAAGAGAAGAGACTACAGGCATGCCATTTCCCTGTTTTTCCTTCCTAACAGTGCCATTAAAGATGTAATTATTCAATGGCCTAATCAGTGTGTTTCTCAAGGACAGAGATGATAAATATCGCATTGGCAGCTGCAACCTCGGCCAAGCAAACATCTGGTACACTGTAGGCGTCCGACAAGCCTGTATTGACTGATTTGACTATGAAAGAATGAATGAATGCGTGATCAGAAATGAGGTCCAAAAGCCAATATCTCATTAAAGTGCATTTCATGATCATTACCTTGGTTAAATCTTTCTAAAATGACACCTTAAGGTGTGGCAAACTCCTGAGGCAAAGGGCAGGAGAGGAGCTCATATATAACTAGGTAAAAGACAAAAGGAAGGAGGACCCACAGGACCAGCAGAAAGAACAACAGAGACATGTGTCTGGTCTCTCTGGGAAATCTCTGATAAATAGCTGGCATTAGGCTCCTCAGCATCTTGTCTGGCCAGACAAGGATAGATGCTTTTAGAGGGAGCAGAAATCCAGAGTCAGAGCTGAAATCGAGGAGCTTGGGAATTCAGTGTCATTCACCTTTTGGATTCGAATGGAGGAAGGTGACACAAGGTAAATTACAGCGCTAGTGAGGCCCAGGTATACCTGACAGGTTTATGCAAGGAAGGCTGGAGCTTGGTAAGAGATCACAGCATGCTCTGGCCAACACACACCAGAGGCTGGGCACTGTCAAGCAGGCTGCCTGTGCCCTCTTGGCTAGCCCTGATAGAATAGCTATATTCTACGACCACTTCTGACTTCCAGCTTAGGACCATCAGGCAGTGTGGGGGGAAATGTATGGAGTTTGATGTTGTATGTTGGGTTCAAGTTCCAAGGTGGGTGACAGTCCAAGTCAAGGGCAGGCCAGGGAGACCAGACCAGGGAATCACTACCATGGAGTCTCTGTCCAGAGTCCTGAAGTTTAAGATTTCCCCAAGGGGATTACAGACTGGTACCTATTTTAGGTGTAATGTTCACATAAGATGACGCAGAAGCAAGGGCCATGCCTGGGAGGAGGGGCAGGTGGGTGGGTGAGTGGTATACTTGTGTCAGGGACGAAGTCATTACCTAAAACTACTCACTAGTTGTCTGTTTATAGGGTGGTCCAGGGAGCTGAACCCAGGGTCTCTGCAGATCCAGACCATTTTTATTTTGAGACAAGGTCTAATTAACTAGCTAAGTTGCCCTGAGTGAGTTTGAAGTTGAGATTCTCTTGCCTCAGTCTCCCGGAGTGCTGATTACAGGAATGTGCCACCATGTCTGGCTTCCCTGTGCCAGTATTAAAAACCTTCCCAGGACCTCATCCAATATAATGTTTCTTTTCTTGGTTGTTCTCATACTTTGCCATCTACTCTTTGGCATCTCTCCCTTATCAAGGCTCTTCCAGGCCCGCTCTTTCTCCCCCCATGTTTAGATTTCCTTGGACAACTTCTACCCAATGTATCATCTGCCCACTTGTCTACTGTCTCCTTCCCTCACAAGCCTGGGGACGGCAGAGAAGGACTGGGCTGTCTTTCCTGCCAACCCCGCAAAGTGGCCAGCCTCTAGCAGACAGTGTCAGTATCCGAAGGATCAAGGAGATGCCCATGTTATTATTTTGTTAAAATTTTCTTATTTAATCAACCTTTATTTTAAAATAAAACTTGAAGTTCAGAAACCTAGATTTGGACATATTAATATATGTGTGTGTATAATTATAAATGAATACTGATATTTGCAAAGACTGATAAACATATCCTCTTAAGCCATCTTGCACACACACAGCCGCTGGGCATGCCTGAGAAGCCCTGCCTTGTTGTCAAGAGCATGGGCGAGTTTAAATACGTTCCAGCTCTCAGAAGGCGACCATGTCCTCATGTCCTTCTCTACAAAGAGTGATGATTAAGATCTCATTTCTCCTGAGGACAAGAGATTGAGGAAGATTCTGGGAGGTGCTTAGGGCAGGAAGAACAGTGGTGGAAACACTCAGGACGGGATGAGAGGACCCCCTGGCACTCAATCCATGACAAAGCAGCACCCTTTGGCACTGCAGGGAGCACCGTGTCAGTGAGGGCAGCCCAGACACTGGCCTGGTTGCTGGATGCTGTCCCTGTGTCCCAGCAAAGCAATTTGGATTAATGGCGCTATTTAGCTGTAGGTGTCCAGAGAATGCATTGTTTAAAGTAACTTGCTAGAAACTTCCCCAGGGTGGCAAACTTTTAAACAAAGATTGACTCTGTAATCAAGAACTGCTTGGCCTTAAACCAGATTCTAGCATCCCAAAGAGCACAATTACATTAAGAAAGGGGTGGCAGTGTTTGTGCCCCTGGCTTGGTTTGCCAAGTAATGCTGACTGATGAGCACAATTAAATTATGCCAAGGAGAATCCTTCCCTGGAGGAGCAGGGACGTGGGGGCCAGCTAGCGGCTCTTGGGGGCACAATTTCCATTCTCTTTCAGTAAGGGAACAGAACACCAGTGTGGCTTTGGATTTCAGCCCCGCCCTGGGAAAGGCAGTCAGCACTACCCTGGCACCCTATGCCCGACTCTGTGTTTCTCAGGGAACCACCCTGATGAGCAGGCACCAAGGTCAGAGTCCAAGTTCTAGGTACTCGATCTGGACAGGGTGGAGCAGAAGTGAAAGGAGGCTAAGGATGAGTGTGATGATGAAATGGCTTTGCTTGTGCCATGGCTTCTATTCTATGGCCTCCCAGGATTATGACCCATCTGGATGTTGGAGTCACTTTCTGAGGCCTCCCAGGGCCAGCAGGGAGGCTGAGGTAGACCATTTGGATCTGGAATTAGGGAGAGCACTGGTGAAGTTGGAGGGAAGTCAGTGGCCAGGAGTGTAGAGGCAGTTTCCACACAAGATCTCACAGAGAATGAAGCGGCATGGATTCAGGAGGAAGTGAAGACACAGCTGGGGAAAGGCACCGCCACTTCCAGCTGCTGGGGGAAGGCTTCCTTTTGCAGCACAGAGAAGGGCAGGAGCCTTGGGCGCTCAACTGTGACAGAAGCCAAGCCCCAGGCAGCCACCTGTCTCTTTCTCCATCAGTAATTCTCGTACAGTACAAGGTGAGGCGATGTAAGATATAAGCAGAGGGAAGAGGCTAAAGAAAGGGACACTAAAAAGGCCAGGTCTCACTGTGGTCTAGAACCATGGTTACTATCATATGCCTCAAAAAAAGAACCATTTCCCTGCCAAAAACCAAACACACAAACAAGAAAATAAAAACCAATTAGATCCCAGGTTCCTGTCTCTCATCTGTGTAACAAGCATCTGGGGAGATGGGGATGGGAGGCTGCTCCACGTGGCTTCCAGCCCCCTTCGGGGTTACCCCTGGGAGGCGGAGCTCACAGCTTGACTAGGAGGGGCGGGGCGTTCTTGTGCTTTGGCGGATGGAGAACTGGAAAGTGGCATGGCGAAGGCCTCTTGCTCCCTATGTCCCTGTATCAGGCCTAGATTGTGCCTAATGCTTATGGGGCCGAGATCGCCATGTTGCTCTTTATTGCTTCTTCCTTGCATGCAAGTGGTGGGTGTGGTAAACACTGGCCAGGGATGAGCCGAGCTGTCTCTTCCCTGTGCCCACCAGCACTCCTGAGCAGCCAGCCCAGGGCAGAGACAGCGGTGAATGATGGACAGGTGGCCCAGAGGTGCCTGAGCACCAGGCCACCCTGCTGACCTGCCATGTGTCTGAGGTCTGGGAAGACAGCAGTGCTCGAATGGCCATTCGGCTACTGATCTCTGTGTGGCTCCCTGACAGGTAGGTAGGTAGGTGAGTGGGGTGTGTGTGTGTGTGTGTGTGTGTGTGTGTGTGTGTGTGTGTGTTACTGGGGATCGAACCTGGGCCCTTGTGCTAAGGCAGACACGATAGCACTTGAGCTAAATCCCCAGCCCCTATTCTCACCTTTCTGTAGGTAGAGGACTGAGAGGCACAAAGGTCAGTTTCACCAGCCTCAAGAGCACAGAGTGAGAAGCGCTGCCGACGCGCACACAGCCACCTTCTTGCTGTGTCCTCACGCGGGAGAGCTCTATGGTGATTCTTTTTCTAATTTGGCAGGAGCAGGGGTCCACTTTCACTGCCTCAGTGCTCCTGATGACCTCCTCCTAGGCCCTGTCTCTATGTACCGAAGCAGGGCTGCACCATAAACTCTGGGGTGAGGCGGCGCCATCTAAAGCAACATCTCCAGTGCAGGTCAGGTCAGCCCAGGCTGTGTGATCTCTTCTCTACGCTCTGGAATGAGCCAGTGGTACAGAAAATGTTCACACTGTTTTGGTTTTGCTTGGAACAAATATGCAATTTGGGGAACAGCAGCCATTCCTTCCCAATTGTGTTTGGCTAATATTTAAATGAATGAAAATTCCATCAGGTGCCACCAATGAGGGGCTCTGTTCTAGCAGATGCAGGACAGCTGGCTCTGGCCCCTTCGCACAGTGAACACGATCATCTAAGTTCACGTCATCTGTCAGCCAGGGAGGGAGCAAGCCTCTGTGCTGTGACTGGCCTTTCCCCCTGGTGTCAGCTGGGCCCGAGACAGCAAAGTGCCTTGAACTAGGCAGTCCGTGTCGAGCCTGCATTCAAATCCCGGTCTGGCCACAGACCAGCTGTGTGGCTGTGGGAAAGTCAGCTGACCTACTGTGCACCACCTTGTGGGATGCTGTGAGGACGAAGCGGAAGTGATGGCAGCTGAGCCACTGGCTGCACAAGGGGCCTAGGACCCACTTATCTCTTGTACCCATTTATCTCTTGTACCCATTTATCTCTTGATGGCTGGACAAACTCTACATCCTGGCCTCCCAGCAGATGAAGAAATAACAGACTAAGGTAAGGAAAAGGCGGCAGAGGTTTGATCCGGATCAACTTAGTAGGTGAAACTGGACCCGCTTGGAACAACTTAGGTGTCTCTTCCCCTCAGTGATGACAGAAGCCGGGTTTGAATCCCAGCCCTGATCCCCACTGACTTGATACTCCGGGCAGATTCCTTAGCTTCCTTCAGACACAGTTTCTTCAACTGTAAAATGGAACAATGCAGTGAAAGCATCTACCTTCCAAACCGTTGCCAGGATTATGTTGCATACAGCGTGGGAATGGGTGGACCCAGGATCCCACGCTCAGTGAGTACTGAAGCAATGTTAGCTCCTGGATCAGCTACTGGACAGGGACCGATCCAACAGGGCTGCTCCAAGCATCTGTTTGGGCAGCCACTATAGACCACCTGACATAAGCAAGAGCCACTGACTCAGGAGAGCAACAAGGAGGAGAGAGTATAAAAATAACAGCGATAACTTCAAAACCCAGTTTGCATTTTTATACTAAATGATTAGGCCTTAACCTCACAGTGTGAACTAGGGTCCACCACCGCCGGCCCACATAGCCCTCCCTGTCGGCAGCGCTCATGCCAAGTGTATGAACTGTGAGCTCTAAACCGGAAGCTCAGAATCAGTTTTAACCACAGTGTTGGCACTTTGTGATGAAGAGGTGGGTTTTGGGATGCAGTCTTGTAGTTGGTCTCTAAAAGGTTCTCTCCCTGTCACTGGCTTCCCCTTAACCTCTGGGCCTTATAGTCAGCCAAATCTTTGCCACCACTGATAAACAAAAGACCGTCCCCCTAATCTTCACAGGTAGTCGGACAAAAGAGACCAGCACCGTAGCAACAACAGGCTCTGAAGTGCGGCTCACCTGCATGGTGGGCCCTCTGGATGGCCCTGGAGCACCCGGAGTGAGGTGTACGTACCCTCCCTTTGCTGCTGGTGAAAAAGCCACATAAATGAAGGCTTTGCTTTACCAAGAGGCAAATGTGCACTGTCAGGCTTGGAAATGTCCCCTCTGTGGACAGAGAGTCGCTGCTGCGAAGCAAGAGACCTACAAGATGTGGGGAGGGAGAAATTCGGAAGAAAATAGCTTTAAAAGTTCAATAACGATCAAGCCGGGATCAGGAGAGGATTTGTTCCTGAACTGTTTGGCCTCAGTTCTCCCTTCTTTTGCTAAAATAAGAGTAATTCTCTTTAGTGGAAGCTTTTCTCTGCCATGACACAAACGTAAGGTCAAAGAGGGTGAGGAATTTTTAAAAATGAATCTAATACTCACATATGTCATAGGGAATTTGTGCTTGTGCTTAGTACCTTAGTTCGTTCTTCCCCCATTTTGTATCTTATTGACCCTTTGGGTATCTTACACAAGAGAAAGACATTTTCCTGTAAATGGATACACTCTGAGAACATAATTTGAAGTGAAAGAAACTGCCAAGGAAGTCTTAATAATTTAAATTTAAAAGAAAATAAAACTTAAAATCAAGTTGCTTAGTCAAGCACATGCCAAGCTCTGGGTGGCCACTGCACTGGGCAGCATGATTACACTGCATTTTCTCCACTCTGTGAAGTCCTATTGGGCAGCTCTGGTCTAGACGGGCATCCTCACCATTTTGGCACCAGAGGCGGGTTTCAGGGAAGACAATTTTTCCACAGATAGGGCAGGGTGGGATAGTGTGAAGATGAGATTTTCATAGGAGCACCCTCCCGGGATGGACCCTGTGTGCAGTCCCCCCGTTTGCATTCCTCTGAGAGCTGTATGCTGCTGCTGATCTGACAGGAGCAGAGCTCAGGTGCTGCTGTGACCCACGAGGAGCAGCTGGAAACACAGAGGGAGCTTTGCTTGTGCGCTGGTCACTCACCACCTGTGCTGTGTCCTGGTTCTTAAAGGTCACGGGCCAGGCTTGTGGATCTCCAAATCAGACTACTGCCTGGCTTCAAAAGGGTCCTCAGTAAGGATGGATTTAGGAAATGAATGAGCAGATGAACAAAGTGTTGTATTCTCTTCGGACCAAAAAATGGGTACACAATTCCTGATGGGACATCAAGGTTTTTTATTTTTGTCTAGGATTTTGAATAATTTTTTTTAGTAAAAGAATGCGAACACACACAAACAAAATAGAAATGCAAACAAATAATATGGGGGTAATGTTGTTAAGCCCAGTGGTGTTGTCCATGGGGTCAAACAGCCAGATCAATTCCTGTCTTTTGTTCTGCAATCTTTCAGACCAATTATGAACTCTCCATGTCCCTCTGGAAGCCTCTGGCGTTATCTGTTCGCCAGGATGGCACCCAAAACCAGTGTGGTCACTTCTGGTTTTCTGAGGACGGGGATGATTTCTATTATCCTCTCTCTGTTCGCCCAGTACATGTTTGGGGTCAGTTCTGGCCTCAAGACACTTACCCTAAAGAGATGTCTGACCAAAAAACTAGCTCAGGAAACCCAGAATAGCTGGCCAGAGGGAAGCAAACCACACATTTCTGCAAAGGCAGAAGTGCGCTCTCGGCTTGAAAAATAACAAGGCCAAGGATATGTTTACTTTGGTACTAGATGCAAACAGGACCGTTAAGTGGCGTAATTACCAGTGGGTTTCTCAAATCACCTTTGAACAACATGCAGGGCAGGCAGAGCCCTTCAGACTCACATGTGTGGGGCGGAGCTTTCACTGGACGGTCTCACCCCATTGGCTTCCAGGTCTCAGAAAAGAGGGTGGTGATTGCTGAGCATTCAGAGACCAAAGAGGTTCGGCTTCTTCGGAAAGCGCGAACAATCACACTCAATGACCTGGCTGTCGGGTCCCCAAATATGAGGCCCTGTGAAATACTGAGGCTGATATATTTGCTGTAATAACAGTCACTCTGTTATGTATTTTTGTAATTACTCAGGAAATGTTCCTCTTTCCCCGGACCAGTGGTTTTCAGCCTTCTGCTATATATTACAATCACATACTGATATATATACAGAGTCTCATGAGAACCCAGCACGGCACGTCAGGCTGCTGGACAGAAGCGGAGCCTCCAATGCTTTGAAAATGTTCAGGAAATGTCCTTGGAGAAGCTCACCCTTGTTTCCAGGGTCTGGGCATATGAAGGCCCAGGTAACAGCTGTCCGAATGGCCCAGGTATGAGGTGGTGAGAGTCCGACCTGGGTGGGGACAGAGCGGCTCACAGCAGGCACATACCTGGGAGATGTCAGTGTTACTATTAGAACACAGAGGCTCTCGGTGGAGGCTGAGATGGACACTACACAGATTTCCAGCTCCTGGCGAGCAGGACGGTAGCGATGAGGAAAGGAGACACCAGGAGGAGGACAGGTGTGAGGCAAGAAAGACTTCCGAGGGATCCTCTGAGAGTTTTGCAGAGAAGATTCCTATAGCTAATCTCACAGGCTGCCAGCAGGCACCCGGGTCTCTACTAACCTCATCTTAGAAGTTTAAACTCTTGGGAAAGAGCAAAAGGCACCTCACACCCATTAGGTTGGCTGCTTTACACAAACAAACAAACAAACAAACCAATAACAAGTGTTGGTGACGCACAGAAATTAGACTCCTGTGCGCTACGGATGGGAGTGTGAACGGCACAGGTGCTGTGGACGACAGCCGGGCGCTTCCTGAAGAAACAGAAATAGAATCAGCACGTGGCTTATGGTTCACCCACCTCTGGGTGTGTATCCCACTGAACGAGAAGCAGGGGTCAAGAGACAGACGCTCATCCACATTCCCGATAGCGCTGTTCACACCACCGAAAGGTAGGAGCCACCCAAGTACCCAAGGATAGATGGAAAGATACACACAACACGGTGTCTGCACATGAGGAAATACAGAGAGGAAAGAGATTCTGACACACGCTACCTCATGGATGAACCTGCAAGACAAGCTGACGAAACAAGCCCCTCAGGGTAGAGGTGCTGGAGGACTCCACTCACATGGAGTGTGCGGAGCTAAGGGAGGCACAGAGAGAGGCTCCGGTGGGGCTGGTTCCTGCGCACAGCATCAGTTTGCCAGGATGCAGCAGCATCTGGAGATGGATGGGGGTCTTGGTCGTACAATGACATGGATATACTCAATGCCACTAACTATATATACAGTTAAGAATGGTGAAAAGGGCCAATTGTATGTTTTACTGAAATTATACAGTGCAAACAGGAAACAAGGAGGGGCGCTGCCCGTGTTCCCTGGCACATTCCCTTCCAGGCCCACCCCCTCCTTCCCGGCTCGGGACCAGCTGTCGGACTGGCTTTCCCAGGACTCTTGCTCTGTTCTGGCTCTCTCAGGAGACTGTCTGTGCAGGCGTGAGGGCCTGGTCCCCAAGCAGAAGGTGCTGCCTGGCTCCATGGGGCTCTCAGGCTAAATGGCTGCTTGGATTCTACAGCTGCACTGTGCAGTTTCCTAGATCCCACCTCTGCCAGGAGGCTCGGACAGGAGTGCAGGCCCCGGGGGCCGGGTTCTGGGGTCAGCAGAAGCTATGCCTCCTAGTTCACCTCTTTCTTCCATTTGGATCCCTTTCCAACTCTCCTCCCCGGTCACTGAAACTCTCTTTCAGTGTTGTAATATAAGGCCAGGCACGGATATGAACCCCTATAATCTCAATACTCTGGGAGACTGAGGCAGGAGGATTCTGCATTTGAGCTCAGTCGGGGCAACCCAACAATTTAGTGAGGGCTCTCAAAATAAAATAGTTAACAAAAGAGCCAGGGTCATAGCTAAGCGTGAAGGCCCTGGTTTACTTGTAGCAGGTGATTGAAGTTCTATAAAGTGGGTCAACCTGCCTCGTCCGCAGGAATGCAGCCCCTTGCTCTGTGCTCTGGCCACAGCAGCTTTTCCTCAGCTCCTCAAACATGCCTGGGCCCTTCTGCCCCAGGCCTCTGCCCCCCACCCCTCTTCCCACAATGCTGTCCTAGGACCCCTCACACATCTGATCTGCACGCCCACCCACTGCGGCATCGCAGGTCCCACACTGCCTCTCGGGAAGGCAGCGTACACCTCCCAGACCAGGTGAGGCAGACTTGCCAGGTGCGCACAGATATCTCGTTCTTTCCTCTCCCACAGTCACGTGGGTTATGCTCTCTCCCCTGTTAGTAGCATGGCTATCACATGCACAGTGCTCCCCTATGTGCTAAGCACCTGACATAGATCGAGTCACTGAGTGCTGTAGGCCAGTGGTGGTGAGCCGGGGCTCGTGCGCCCCCACAGCTGTTTGTGATCCCTGGAAGGGGTAAAGGTTCACCATCACTGTTCTAGGCAAGCCGCGGGGTACTGCTATTAGCACTTTCTCCATTTTACACAAGAAGAAACTGAAATGTAAAGACATTAAATGGACTGTACAGGTATGAAAGTTGTTACCACTGGCAAAATAAGGAGCTCAGATGCGAGCCTGGCTAGCCTGGAACCGACCACGAGGACAGGACTGACTACACTGTGACCACAGCTGACTGCCTGGCACCTGGTCTGGCACATGGTTGCTGCTCAGTGAAGACCTGGTAAGTGATTGAGTGAAGGCAGAGCAGCCCATGTCCTGAACTCACCTGTGAGAATGGACAGTTATGTCCAGCTGGCCAGGACCCAGGAGCTCGCGGAACCTCTGAAATACTGCTTCTATCAACTGATGAGTGGTCAAACCAGCGTGTTCCACGCACTCAGTGGCATAGGAGTTAGCAATACACAGAGCTGAATCATAGCCACACATTACTAATATGGATGAAACTCAAAAATACAATGCGAGGCAGACATGAGAGGCATACACCTGTAGTTTCAGCATTCATAGAGGCCAAGGCACAAGGAGTACAACTCAAGACCAGCCTGGCTAATTTAGCAAGACACTGTTTCAAAGTAAAAACAGACTCTGGAAGGTAGCTCGGCCTAGAGGTTCAATCCTAGGTTCAATCTTCACTATTGAAAAAAATATTCCAAATGAAATAAGCCAGTACTATTTCCACTCACATAATATACACAATAGGCAAACCTACAGACAAGAAAAGACAGAGTAGTTCAGAGTCTGGGGATATGAAAGCAAAAAGTGAGTGCTTAGTGTGGATAGGGCTTTGGGGTGGGCGATGATAAAATGTTTTGGGGTTAGAGGTGCAGACTGTACAACACTGCTAATGTATGGGATGCCATCAAGCCAAACTCTTCAAAATGGTTGATTTTACCCCCTATAAACTTTACCTTCATTTGTTAAAAATGATCCCAGTTCTGTTACTTACTGGCTAAGTTCTGGAGTACAAGATCTTGAATATCCCTGTGACTCAGTGTCTTCATCTGAGAAATGGAGACACCAAAAGCACGTATGTCATGGCGCTGCTGTCAGATCCACATGAAGACCCCAGAGAGACACAGGGGACAGGTGAGGCCACCTACGTGTTTGCAGTGCCTGCAGTTGCTTTGACAACAGGAAGTTTCTGAATCACACAAGAGCCACCCAGCAGACCAGAGGGATGGGAAATGAAGGCCTAGCTGTGCACAGATGCCGTGCAGCTGTGCTAACTAAACATCTGGGGGCCTGGGCTCTGCCCTAGTGTTATCAAGGATTTGACTTCCCTGCAGAGTGTAAAAGAATGAATACCAGTTTCATTAAACCTACACAGAAGGTGTGTTGTGGGGGATGAAGGTGAAGACAAAATAGGTGTTAAGGTCCTGGAAGAGGGCCGGACACAGAGCAAGTACACAGCGCAGGTACCCAGCACGGGTACACAGAGTGGGTACACTGCACGGTACACAGCGCAGGTACACAGAGCTTGCAGGACCTGGGTGTTAGTCTGGCACAATGGGTCCTCCAGGCTTCACGGTCCTTGGGACAACATAGAGAAGCTGGCTGCCCGCTCCCTGTCCACTAGTCGGCATCCTCCCTGGGCACCAGGCTGAGCTGACTGCCTGAGCTCTGAGCTCTGAAGTGCAGCTCCGGTAGGTGTCTGAGTCTGCGGTTAATGTCTCTGACACCTGCAGGGGGCGCTGCACTGGGTTATACTCTAGCCATGGGTCCCCAAGAGACAGAAGTACTAGACCCTGGGTTTCGCTTGAAACATGCCAACACCCATTCCTGGTCCGACAGTTTCTGCACACTACCCAGCCCTCCCCCGCCCAAGTGAGCATAACAGACAGAACGTGACCCCTGGGAGGGGCCACAGACACACTCAGCCCTCTTCTTCCAGTCCCGAGACTCGGGGCTTGAGTGATGGACAGGGACTATGAGAGTCCAAACCAGGCAGCAGAGCAAAATGCTCTCGGCTTCACCTCTTCCTAGACACAGCTCCCCGGCTGGGTAAGAAGAGACAGTTCAAGGAAACCGTCCTGCCTTTTGATGAACTCAGACCTGGAGTTTGGAAGGAGCTGCTTCCATCCATGTGCCAGGTACCAAACCAGCTCCAACTAGAGCCTCGACAGGCAGGAGTGAGCCACTTGCAGAGCAGGGAGGCCTACGGCCGGAAACACTCTGTGTCCACACTTCCGGATGCAGGGATGAGCTCACGTCTACCAGGGCTTTGGTCCTGTCTTTTCATGACACGTTCAGTCCCCACAGCTAAATTATGCTTTCTCTACTTTGGGAAGAGACATAAGTTCAAGACATGGTTTACTACTCTTAACTCTCTGAAGGAGAAAAGGGAAAGTAACGCGCAGGATAGTGAAGTTCCACCCCAATGCCCACTGCCCCACTGCTGTGGTAACAGCCCGCATTTACCAAGAACCTGCTGTGCCAGGTACTGCACTGCTCCGCCCCGGCCTCTCCCAAGAACCTGTTAAAATAGGCGCGAATGTTGTGCTCATTTTAAGATGGCAAATTTCAGATGCAAAAAAAAAAAAACAGAGGCAACTTTTGTAGATTCATACAGTCAATGAGTGGCAGAGCCTGTAACTGGCCTGTGTGTCCAGCGTCCAAACAGCTAGTGAGAAGAAACCAACGAGTCTTTACTACTGACAAAAGGATGAGTCTAGACCCCTAGAGGGCTGGGCAGAGGACAAAGGGCGGTGATGTCAAATTGCACAGCAGCTTGGGTTGGTTGAACCTTGGGAGGCCCCAGGATTTCAGGGCCTCTTTTTCGGGCCCCACTGAGGAAGCTCTTGAGTTTGCTCATCCTTTCTGGGATGGGAAAAGTGGTGATTTGGGGAGCTCCAGATGGAGCACCAGATGGGAAGTGAAAAACCTATCAGAGTTGCCCAGGATAAAACCATTCATCTGCAAAATTCATATGTTTTCGTGTGGGGCGCTTCACAAAACAATAGCCAGAGGAGCCCATGGCGCTCGATGCAGAAAGTGCCTCTGGCAGCAGGGGTGGCAGAGCAGAGTGGGCAGAACCACTATGGGGGGGCAGCTCTGCTGTGAGCGCAGGAAGAGGATGTGCGGACGCCCTGACGATGAGAGACGGGGCAAGACAGCGGCCCCATGTCACCTGGAGCGAGAGAGCCAGAAAGGAGTGGCCAATATGATGACTTCCTTTTGTGAACCCTAGAAAAGATTTCAGGGACTTCTGAGTTGATACCTGATGCACCCTCACATGCAGTAAACAGTTGACGTTTCTAAAGCACCTCGCAAGGGGCCTGTGTGGTCCATTGTCCTGCCCAGTGGTGCAGGGTTGGCACGTTCGTGTCAGTGGGTTCTCTGTCAGTTAGGTGGCAGAACTCAAACTTGAGCTCCAAGCAGCTCGGTGGGAGTCTGAGCATTTATCTCTTTGGATGCGCTGCAAAGCTGGGACCAACCCTAGGGTAAGGGGCCAGGTTTTGGCTTCAACTTGCAAGCAACACAACACAGCGCCTCTAGAGGGCAGCAGTGCACACTCCTGCCTGGTTTTATAATTTTGGCCAAGTGCCACCACCTGACTAGGGTCGACATGAAGGCTGAGACTTCCATGGAGTCTGATGAAAGAGAGTATAGGGACCAAGGTCATAGTTCCTTGGAACTGGGCACGACAGGTGACCTCCAAGTACTCTCCCTTTACATTTTGCTGTAAGGCGGTCTAACAACATGCTCAGGGCCTGCACTGTGTCCTGGGTTTGGAAGCCAGTTAAAAGCACCAGGTTCCCAAGAGGTATATTTCAAGCGGAAAGAGTACTAACTTTGGAACCAGACAGAACTGATCCAATCCTGGCTCTGCCATGCATACATCATCAGGTCTCGGCTTTCGATTTGTCCACCTGAAACACAGGCTGGCGGTGGGGTCTGACGGAAGTTGCAGCCACACTGGCCGCTGTACACAGCATTTCAGGCCTATTTCTAACCTCAGTCTTTTTCTGGAAGATCCAAGGACAATGCTCGGGTTCCCTCCTGCCATTTTCTTGTCACTTCGTCTCATTCTTTTAATTTGTAACCCATTTTAAAAATTTCTCCATGCAATTGGTTTGTCTCTCACTCATCTTAGGCCCAGACTATTCCCTCAGTCAGAAAAGATAGCATTCAACCAGAGGCAACCTGGGGAGATCGGCAATGTTTGGAGACACACGTGTGCAGGGGGTGCTGCTGGCATGTAGCATGCAGTGGCCTGGGCTGTGACCAGACACCCTGCAGAGCACAAGGCGGCTCCACAGCAATGGACAGCTGAGCTCTTGTCACTGAAATTCTGCTGGAGAGTGATCTCTGCTTCCCTGCCAGTCAACGCCTTCCCCTCTGCAGCCTCCACTTAGGGTTGAGTAGCCCATGGCCTTCTCATCTGTTTGTGCCCCTCCAGCTTTGCTCCAATCACAGGTCCCCCTTTCTTTCTCATCCCTGAACACCTTGCCTGGTGTCTCTCTTGCACAATTATCTAACACTCTCTTCTTGACTAGGACATATGCTCTGTGAGACGGAAGGAAATACAAGATGCTTTTGTTCATTAGGTGCCCAGATATTGCACAGCACAGTAGCTGTTCAGTCAATGTTTGCAGAATAGATAAAAACCATGGTAAGAAGCATCTGCCAGCGAAGTTTGTAAAACACTCCTTTTATCCCTCTTAGACCATGGACAGAGGGAACACCTGCCTTTCCGAGGTCCCAGGGAGCCAGGTGCACTCTGCCCAAGTGGCCAGAGATCGTGCCTCCCCTCATACTTCCGGCAGGACCAGAGTCTCCCAGGAGAGGACCACGATGCAGAAAGGCTCCAAGAACCACACTGTGAGGGAGAAGGGGGCCATTTCCGGCATCCCGGAGAGCCTTGCCTTCACGCCTGCACCGTAACTTGATCCTGACTCAACACTCAAACTCGTGGGAATGTGAGGCTTGGATGTCTGAGAGCACAAAGAGAGCCTGTGAACACAAAGGATGTGACCACGACATCTCCGTTATGTGGGGAGAGGCCTTCTGTGAAACCCACCCACTGAAATATTTACAGATCAAATTGTATGTCTTGAATTTCATTCAGAATCAGCCAGGGGGGCAGGGTAAGAGGTTAGAGACAAGAAGACACTTGATACCACCTGAGACCAGCGGTGTGCGTGCATTCCCGGTGCTTCTGCACATGTTGGAACATCTGCCTAACGAGAGTTGTCTTCGAGTCACCTTCACCCTGCTTTACTTAGACGCTATACTCAAGGCCCGCATGTTATCTGGGGGAGAATCTCCCTCCCGTTCATCTCCTCTGCAACCTGGTCAGCAATGCGGGGAGGAATGCACAGTCTACAAAGAGCTGCCTCCCTGACAGGGAGTACAGTTCAGTTTCTTTCTTTTCTTACACGATTCCTAGAGGAGATTTCTTTCCTTTAAAGAACAAACTGGCATCCCTGCCCTTCCTAACAGGCTCTCATGCCATCGGGGCTATTGGCCATTCTCCCAGCTCCAGAAGATGGTGCCCACACAGGCTGTGGTCCCAGAGTATGTGGATCTTCCAAAGAAGCCTGAAATCTATCATTTTGCACCAAATCTCCCAATTTCAAAAAGCGGGCCATCCGTCCATTTGGTAACATTTGGTAAGGGCCAAAACAACATACCACAGACCTCAGACAGTGCAAACATGCCCATTTGGGATCTGCCTGGACTCTTACACCGAGCGCCCTTCTCTATGTCCTCTTTGAGTTTAACACCAAAGCCAGACCTTTTTTCTCTGCTCAAACACACCAGTGGCTTCCATCTTGTTTGTAGTAACCGAATATTCTAGAACGCTCATGATCTGGCCCCAGTTTACTCTGATATTCTGCAGTGTCTTGCTATTTTCCTCTTTATCTTAATTTGCCATGGACACTCGGAGCTCCCATTGTCTACTTAGATATGTCTGTTGTCTGCTTTTCCAGGGGTTTCTGTCTCTCCAGTGTACTGTTATATTCTCAAGTGCCGGGAGGAGAACAACACGTTCAATTAATGTCTGCCGAACAAGCTGAAGGATAGATGGCTGACTGGCCGGCCAGAGAGATAGACAGACAAATGGACACATGAATGCTTCTCAGGAGTAATTTGGACACAGTGCTGGGAAATCTTCTGGAAATAGTGTGTAAGCCCCATCTGGTCCTTCTCTGGACAGGAAGTCAACCGCCTGCACCTTCTACTGTCCCAGGTGTCATAGGATAGGAAGGAGAAACAGGATATAGGACCAGGCTGTTTTGAAGCCACCGCCTCCTTACCTGATGGGATAGTCTGCGGCGCTGAGGTTGATGAAAAAGTCCCAGGGCCAGTCAGGCATCTCCAGGAGGTCCCGCATGCTCTGCAGGTAGGTGGACAGGAGGCTGGCTCCCCCCCAGATGGTGGCCATCCTCCAGGGGGTGACGCGGACATTGTCGTACTGCCTGGCGAACTGGAGCACTTGCCGGTGCAGGTAATTAGAGCGCTTTCCCCAGGAGAGAAAGGGTGACATTCAGCAGCCCAGAAAACATCAGACACCAGACAGCCCTCAGCCTTTTCTTTACTCTGTCCCTTCCCTTCCGGCTGACAGTATGTCTGAACGCAGTGACTTTGCCAACTGACTGCTTCTGGCCGGGGTGTCTTTCTGCATTATTATCTCAACTTCTCCTTTGCTGAAGTTTTGTTTGAAACACAAGTTCCCAAACTCCACCTCTTCACTAATAGCTTGGGCCCGAGGAATCTGGAACTCTGCATTTTTATACACAACTGATGCAGATAGTGTCAACATAAGAAGCTCGGAAATATTTGTCCATATCTGCAAATTGCTTTTCTGTAATCTGCCCTTCCCACCCAGAGCCCCTCCATTAACCTCATGGGCCTGCTAGAAGCAGGTCTTTCTCACAAAACATTTCCTTTGTCTCCTGTACCAAAGACTAAATCATGTAATTTTAGCTGAAAAGAAAAATTGTGGAATAAGACAATACAGGGGTTAGCAGAGTGGCTGCAGGGGTATGTCAAGAAATTTTATTGGCACAAGGACACATGTACCTGTTGACATGTTTTCTGCATTCATGCTGGCAGGACATACAGCTGGCACAGCCTAAATTATTGACTATCTGGACTTCATAGGAGAAAAGGGAGCCCACTCCTGGACAGCCAGTTCTAAAAGCTTGTGAGGAGCAGGCAGATGGCATCAGGGAATGAGAAGAGGAGGAAGAAAAACACAACAGCTAAAAAGGAAAAATAAGGCTCGTAGAGAGGATGATGAAGGTTGCCAATAGTGACCGGTGTATTTCAAAAAAGACTTGGAGAGGATTGTCAATGATCACACCATAAAGAAATGGTAAACTTGAGGTTACTAATTATATTAAACTGATCACTACTCCATGTCTATCTGTGTCAAAATATAACACTGAGCCCCTGTGAAAATGTATTGTTAGTATATGGCAAGAACTGAAAGGAAAACAATGTTACAGAGAAAACTAAAGCTGGAATCATTGAAACCAACACAGACAGACAGGCAGAAACACACACACACACACACACACACACACACACACACACACGCATGCACACGCGCGCACACACGCACACACACACCCACTCCAGGATCACTGTCCTTATGCCTCTGAGCCTTAGCCTAGATTTATATTGTAAGGCAAGAAGGGATCAGACAGGGACACATAGACTGCAGAGGAAGCCCAGCACGGGCGCTGGGAGGGGCTCCTCACCTTGTCCACGTGGATATAGTAGAAGTGGTCTTTGTGGTAGATGGCCTTGAACATGCGCTGCAGCTGCCGAGAGGCGCGGCCGTGCACCACCAGGACGAAGGCGATTCTGACCGGGTTGGTCGGCATGTACTCCACAGAGTCCTCGTCCCACTGAACGTTCTTGTTGGCTTTGCCTGGGGGAACCCGAGACCACAGAGGTGAGGGAGAAGCGTGGCTGTCCTCTGGGGAGTAGAGGGGTCTCTCTGACATTTCTCTGAGGACTATCTGGGGGTGCAGCAATCAGGCTGGAGCCTGAACTTGACTTGACAGGACCATGCCTATCCTGGACCTTCACCCTATGGGGCACAAAGGGGAGAGGTCCCGGGATGGCTGTGACACCGCTTCCATGCCCAAGGAGCTCACACAGGCTGAGGGGACACGTGTGTACCCGCACAGGAAACCATGGAATGCCGCAGGAGGAGAGAGCTCTGAGACACGGGCCCCAGAACCCCAGAGGGGCTGCAGTTAACCGAGTCAGGAAACCCGATCCAGCCTCCCTTCCTCCCCCAACAGCACCCGCTGCACGTGCTGGCTGCTTGCTCTCAGTGCTGGTGAGACCAGGTAACGTGCAGTCTGCCCGCTCTGCACATTTCAGGTGCACCATAAGGGGATGTTAACTAGGAGCACAGCGTTACACAGCAGGTCTCTGGAACTCGGTTGTCAACACTCTCTGAGCCCTGTCCCCACACCTGGCCCACAGGGAGAGAAGGACAACTCCATGCTGACTCCAGGGTGGCCCGTGGTGGCACTGTCCATCAGAACGCTGCCGGCCCTGGCCGCAGTATTATTCCGGTGAGTGTGTGACTCAACCGCGCAAGTTAGCCCATGAGAGATTCCACACTTCTGTTGGAATTATTCAACGGGGAGGCTCTCTCTGCTGGATTTCAAACTGGAAGATCCCAAGAACCTTTTGTTCCCCCATGGAGAGAAGTTGCAAGAAGAAAACCAAGACAGGGGAGGCATTGTACAGTGCTGGCAAGTGTGCAATCAGTGGCCCTGAGCTCCTGGACCAGCCACCATCACCGAGGACTTCAGCTTTTCAAGCCAGATCCTGCACAGGACCCACCAGGATAAATGGTTTCCTATATCTTCTATCCTGAACCAGCCTCAGAAGACTCCTCGCCGCCTTTCCTTTCAAATCCTCCGGGGGCAGTGGCTCAGGGACAAGTAGCTGCCTGCCTTAGTGTGTCACAATTCCAGCTCAGGATCTCTTGGCTTTCAGAAGCTCAATTTCATTTGGGCCTAACCAGATTTTTCCTGGTGTCTAGGTTCATGGGACCCAGCATACTGTCGGGGTACATCTTCCAGCTGTCCCAGGAGCACTGAGGATGTGGACCCTTCATCCTGGCGTGAGGAGCCCAGGAGCCTGTCTGCTGCCATCAGAAAGCTGAGTGGCTGCAATGAATAAGACTCACTTTTCCAGAGGACAGCGTGAGATTAAAGTGGGCGATGTCCAAGCCGCACCGCACAGCTTCATGGCCCGAGTGGTGCGATTCCTGAGACCTCTGTCCCACTCCTGCCCCACTTTCTCCCTTGCCACATGCCTTCTTTTCCTTGAATGAAGTTCAATCTGCCTCAGGACCTTTTCATGAGCTACTCTTGCTATCTGGTCTACCTGCTCCCCAGACCTTTGCAACGCTGCGTTTTCCTCTCTCCAGCTCATAGTCTGCAAAAACAACAACTGTTCTCACCCTCCACGTCCTCCACCCACCCTGTTTCAATTTTCTGCACAGCACTGAACACCATCTGAAATTGTCTGTCTGTTCATTGTCTGAATGCTGCACTAGAGCATAAGCTCCAAGAGATGAGGGACTATTTCAGGCTTGTTTATCAACACATGTGCAACATCAGAACAGTGTCGGGCACACATCTGGCTCTCGATGGAACAAGTTACAGAGGGTACAGACTGCCTCAGGAAAATCGCAGCATCTTCCCTGCCCTCGACAGTCATGATCTCATCCATCCACGTATCAGTCCTGCAAGGTATTGCTATTATCCCATTTTTCAAAGGCAGAATACTAGAGTAGAGTAGCCGAGGGATTTGTTCAAGGTCCCACTGCTTTAATTAGTTAAACTGAAATTCACACGAAGCAGATCTTAATTCAAAGATCATACGCTTACCTTACCACTAATAAAACCCACATCATCATACCTGATGGAAGGAGAAGTTCAACCCACTGGTAAAACTTTGTAAGCTACTTAGTGCAGGGAAGTAGGCATGTGGTTAAGGGCTATCACAGATACTGAAGGGGGATTTCTGTATTTTACAGGAGGCTGACTCTAAGAGTCCAATAAAATTACCTCCATCATCCATTCATCCATCCATATTCAATTACCCATCCAACCATCCATCCATCCATCCATTTATTCATCCATGGATTCATCCACCCCTCCATCCACTTAACCAAATCTAGCTACTCATCCATTCAGCTGCAGCCGACCATTCGACCTCCCATCCAAGAGCCTATCATGACAAACATCACCCATCCATTCAAAGATCAACTCTTACTGTGACCTGTAGCCACAGATGTCTCTGGCCATAGTTGCTGGAAGAGAGCGGGAATAAGAGAATGAGTGAACGCATCCGGAGGAAGAGTGCTGCTGATCCAGAGGTGCTGGTGTGCCCTGAGGGCATGCTATGCATTAGCACTGTGATGGGGCTTTGTACCTATCGTTATTTGGCCTTGGAAAGAACATGTTATCATCCTGGATGGCCAAGAGAGGTTGACACGATCCCCAGATCACACACTGAGGACAGAGGTGGGAGCAGAAGCTGTTCCACTGTATGCAGCTGCTTCTGGATGAAATGGAGAGTTAGAAGGCAGGCCTGGAGGGGGCGCTGGGCGTCGGGCTTTGATGAGATGTGGACACTGATGTGCAGAAAAGCCTTTCACAGCTTCTATTTAGGGTCTTAGGAAGCAGAGCAGATTCACAGACAAAAGCATGGATCCTTTTCTTCTAAAAAAAGGGGAAAAGACTGGGAAGTCAAAGATAATCACTCCAGCAAAACAGCTTCTTTGGTGTGCACAGTCATCCTTAGGTCAGAAAACTGCTATGGGAAGCAGCAAAGAATGGGTAGGAAAACCCCAGAGTCCGTCTGCAGTCCAGACGTTGTGGGAAAAGGCATGGGGGGGAAGGAGCAACACATCTTGAAAAAGGAGACACCACTAAGGATCTAACAGAGATGGGACAGAGAGGCTGAGGGAGAAGCAAGGCAGGAGGAGAAAGATGAAGCATTCCTTTGTCCGTGCACCCCGGAGGTCCCCATGAAGAAGTAACTGAGCTGTAACTGGGGTGAGTCTGTGATCCCAGGATCCCGCCATGTCACCGCATGCTTTCAAACCATCCTCATTCTACCAAGAGGACAGTCGGGTCCTACAAGCGTCTCAGTTGACTTGCAACTGCAGGACAGATAGCAGTGTCACATGCTCAGAGATATTCAAGCACGTACAGACCCGGGACTCTCTGAAAGGCCAAAACCCTAACCCTGTCCTGTTAGGAAAGAGCTGCAAAGTTAACCATGTGATCAGATTCTCACGGCCCCAAACAGAAAGGAAGCAGGAAAATCGGAGTGATGGGAGGCAGAGAAAGACGTTGACTTCGGATGAATGTTAAAACCCCAGGTGTCCAGGGGCTGGGTGGAGATCCCGAGTACACTCTGCAGTGCAGGCCTGGAGGGGGCAGTGCTGAGAACCTGGTGACAGGCCGAGGCTCTTAAGCCTCTTACTCCTGCTCTGTTTTTCAGTTATCACTGCAGGGTCAGGTAAAGACGACTTAATCCTGGGGCTCCCAGGAGATGGTGGCGATGAACGTGCTTGGAGGGGTCAGTGTGGCAACCCCTTCTCATCTGCAGTGTCTCTTTTCGAGGTTTCACATTCCCATAGTCAACTTCAGTATGAACGTATTAACTAGAAAATGCCAAAAATAAAACACTTTGTTTTACATAACTTGTGTTCCACTGTTGTTGTAATTATTTTATTACTTGTTGTTTTAAGCTCTTGCTATGCCTGATTTATAAATTAGAGGTTATTACAGATATGTGTGTATAGGAAAAATATATTTAAGCATTGGCTCTCACCATTTGCGGGTTTTGCGACTATAGATTCAAACAACAGTGGGTCAAAAATATTTTTTAAAACATTACATCTGCACTGAATATGTGCAGATATTTTTTCTTGTCATTATTTTCCAAACTAGAAAGTGCACCCATTACTTACTTAGTGTTTATGCTATATGAGGTTTTAAAAATTATACAGAGGTGTTTTAAAGTCTACGGGAAGAGGGCCGGGGATATAGCTCAGTGGTTCCGGTGCCTGTCTTGCAAACGCAAAGGCCCGGGTTTGATCCCCGGTAACCACATACAATACTGGGCATGGAGACTGACCCCAGCAGCTATCAGCACCACATACCACAGTGTCAGGTATGGTGGCTCACGCCTGTAATCCCAGCACTCAGGAGGCAGAGGCAGGAGGATTGCTGTGATGTGAGTTTGAGGCTGAGCTCAGGGCCAGCCTGAACTACAAAAGCGAGATCCTGTCTCAAAAAAACCTAAAAAATAAATAAATAAATAAATAAATAAATAAATAAATAAATAAAGTCTACGGGAAGATGGTGCAGAGGTTCTATGCAGTCAATATACTACACTTCGTTATAGAAAGGGTTTCGGGGCTCGCAGGCAGAGGAAGGGTCTGGTTCTATCTCTGGTTTCAGGCATTCAGTGAGCGTGTTGGGATTGGTGCCTGAGGGGTCAGAGACGCCTGACTCACAAATATGACATCAGAGATGATCACGGGTGTGGTGCCTGGTAGGAATATGGTTTGGGAGGAGAAGCCAGGTATACAGGGTTAGAGGCTTGAGTCTAGTCAGCAGGCCATGCAGCCCACACTGATCAGACCATCGCTACCAGCCTGTGAATGCACATGTACTGGGGGGATGTGTGAAAAACTATGGTGAATGTTTAAGTTTTAAAAATTCTTACAGTGAAAAAGGCAAATTGCTAGCAATCCCTTCAAAATACTCCCCTTTGCTTCCAACACACTTCTCCCAGCATTCTTGCGAACCTTCTGAGGCAGTTCTGGGGGTCCCCTTCCGTGAGCGTCTCTGCAGGTGTGCTGACCATAACTAGAGCGAACGCTGAAGCTGAGCGCCGTCCCGTGGAAAGGCACGCTCGTGAAATCAGGGCGGTGTGTTCTCAGTCCCTACTCTGCGGCTGCGCAACTTTGGGTTCGCCTCCAAAGCCAAATTGACCATGACAGGTCAATATTTTGAATGGATTCAAATCATCAGGCAGCCATCACAGGGCAAATGAAGAGTCCACTAGTAGAGGACTTTCAGAACTGTTTTGGAAAGTGGGCAGGATGATGGGATGGTGTGTTCTAAGCAAGGGAAGGATTTTAAACAGGGTAACAATGGATCTTTTACTGTAATTAAATGTTTTAAAGGGCCGGGGAGTTAGCTCAGTGGTTCCGGCGCCTGTCTTGCAAGCGCAAGGGCCAGGGTTCGATTCCCCGGTAACCACATAACAATACTGGGTGTGGAGACTCAACCCAGCAGCAACCAGTACCACATACCACAGTGCCGGGCGTGGTGGCTCACGCCTGTAATCCCAGCACTCGGGAGGCAGAGGCAGGAGGATTGTGATGTGAGTTTGAGGCTGAGCTCAGGGCCAGCCTGAACCACAAAA
>PVIR01000099.1:185650-196327 GCA_004026965.1 Petromus typicus | reverse complement strand
TGTTTTAAAGATTGAAACTTTCACTGTATATTGCAGTCACACCTGAAATAACTTGATTCACATGGACATTTGCCTCCAGCACTGGACATGATGTGTGGCGTGCAGGATACGCTCAGGAAATACCGAGATGGATCAGCATCATTGCTGCTGGGCTGTTTACCCACAGTGACCAGTCAGGATCAAGTTTGATCTAACCACTGGGCACAGCTCCTAGGTTCCAGCGGAAGCCTGCATAGCCTCCCAGCCCTGTCATTTTCAAATAAATACCTACGACCACAATATCTCTCCCCAATATCTGCCCCAGGCCACATCAATCTCAAACAAGAAGGAATTACTTGGCTGGCGTGGTTATTCCAACAACCAAGTCCCCCCTTCTACTTATATTCTGAAAGTGTCTCTTTAGGCAGCAACAGCGAGGGGATATTTCTGACTTGTTTCCCAACAAGAAGGTTTTCTGGGTCTTGGGGTGAAAGAGAAACAGAAAGGAGGTTGCGTGCAAATGGGGTCGGAGCACAACCAGCCTAACAGGGCGCTGGAAATCAGCGCTGTCTAGACCCGGCCTTCGCTGTGGGGACCTTAAGAGACATCGCCACTGACTGCTGCTGCCTCATCCTTAAACTAGGACGAGTGATCTGTCCTCTCCTGTGCCGGGTTCCTGGTGTTCGCGATCACAGATGGGGGCAGGCATGCTGCAGGGGGCGGGTTATGGGTTCATGTGCGGAGGAGCCATTACTCACGTGCTGTGGGTTCTCTATCAGGCTCTGTTGGGGATGGCCTCTTCCCACTCTAAAATTTTATGTGTAGGGTTTGGTGATTAAACTCACATATTTCTCAGGGCCTGGAGTGAAATCTCACTCCCAACTGGCATAAAGAAGGCAGTGTAGCACGGCGGTAGGTGCCTGGGACACGAAACCAAGGCCCCAGTTCCCTTCATGCCCATGTGTGAACCAGCCCTTTCCCTACGTCATTTCTGCAGCCTCACAGACCAGTAACAAGGCTGGTGCCTGCTGAGCACTAGCCATGTCCTAACCCTAGGTGTGTGTGATTTCATTACATGACCACCCCGAGGCCTCAGGAGGTGGTGTCCTGGGAGCCCCTGGCTGACCACGAAGGACCCTGGGACCAAGCAGTGCTGCTTACTGGGATATGACCCTTCCTGCTGAGGATGCTGCCATTTCTGGACATTTCTTGACATTCTGGAATAGTCTGGGATCCCAACTAGCCGTTGAGTCACCTGTATTGCTGAGATGATGGTGCTCCTTGGAAAGGCAGGTTGGCTTCCCAATAGCTGTCAGCTCACTACGTGCCACTGCCATGCTCTCATCTCCTGGAGGACATGGTCTTGGCCCCTGGGCCTGGTGCAGAGCTGAGTTCCAGGAAGAAAGTTCAGTGAGTGAATTCTGACCAACGGACTGAGGTAGATAGCTTCATGCATGTGTGTACCCGAGGCCCAAGTGCAAGACTCTGACCAGAGCTGCCATACGGGGCTGTCTCCACTCACCCAGACACTAGCTGGGGGTGGGTCTCCTGCTCCTGGAGGGTTTGGGGTAGTCTGAGGACCCGCGCTCCGGAGCTACAAGGCACCCAGGGAGGAGCCATTACTCAGAGTACTCCCAGTATGGTGGTCTCCACTCAACTTGGTAAGAGCTCAAAGTGCAGGGTCACGGAGCCGCCAGCGGCAAGCTGAACCAGCACAGTTGCAAGGACAGATGTGGCTGGGCATGTACCCAGGTCTAGGAGAAATGCCCCTCCCAGAAGAAGCCATCCTCACCCTCGTCTCTGATGCCTCTTTCCCTGGCACAGGCCCTTTGCATATCTTGCACTTCTTTTTTTAATTTAAGTTGTAACAAAAGTTACATCAAATTCATCATCTTCATTATTAAGTGTACAGCTTAGTAATGGCAAGTGCATTCCCACTGCTGTGAAACCAGCCTCCAGAAGCTTTTGCCTTGCAAAACCCAAATCCTACATTCATGAAACATACGTGATAGGATACAAAAATCAGGTGAAACCTTTTAAAAAAACATATTATGGTAAGAAAACAGATTGCCATTAATCTCCTTCAGAATATTCCCCTTCGCTTCAAGCACCACTTAACCTGTTGTCCTTACCACTTTCTGAAGCAGTTCTGGAATTACTCTTTCTTTTATCTTTTGGTACCGGGGATCAAACTCAGGACCTTATGCTTGAGAGGCAGGACCTTATGCTTGGAACCACTGAGCTAAATCCCTGGCCCTGGAAGTACTTTTTCATGAGTGTCTTTGGTTGCACTGTCCTGTCTGTGTCAATATCTTGAATCATTTGACTTTAGGGAAAAGCCAGCAAACACAGGCTGCCGGATCCAGGATAAGGCGGATGAGGACATGCCACCATGTGTTGACACGCCTGCCTTTCCGCTCGACAGCACTCAGTGGCGGCATTCACTGGGTTTTTGATCATACCTCATAGAGACACTCACAAAAGTGGACATCTTCAGAAAGTGGCAAGAATCATGGGCTAAGTGTGTTTAAAGAGAAAGGGCCATATTTTGAGGGGGAATAAGCAATGTGTCTTTTATTTTAGTAATTTTTAAAAAATTTAAACATCCACCCTCTATTGGGATCCTTGTTTGAAGCTCCTCCGCCTGCTCCTACCCACCACTACCCTCCCCCCATCCTTAGGAAAGAGACCGCTCTCGGAATTTCACTGAAGTTGACTCATTCAGTAGGGGTCCGTTTGTTCCAGCTCCATTCAGTTAGCATAATGTCCTCAAGGCTTTTACCATGTTGTACCACGTGCTACAATTTCTATCCCTTTTTTAAAGACTGGATACTATTTCCTTGTGTAACTAGATCACTATTTATCCTTCATTTATCTAAGAATGCTAGGGCTTTTTCCATCTTCAGATCATTGCAAGTAACGATGCTATAAATGTGGACGGGCCGATATCTATTCCAATTACTGCTTTCAATTTGGGGTAGTATATATCCATATAGAATTCACTGGATCATACGGTAATGATTCAATTCAAACATTTTAAAGATCTTTCCTGTGTTTCCTAACTCAATCATTCCTCATAGGGGCTCAGCTCAGTTCGGTATCTTGGATCTACCATGTATTCGTGGGTTGCTTTGATCAGGCTGTGCCTCAGTTTCCTCATTTGTCAGGATATTACCTCCAACGGATGCTGTAAAGACTAGAAGCTACAAGGGGGGTAAAAAGAGGCCACGTAGCTGGATGGTGGTGGGGGGCCAGGGGCTGAGTCTATTACACTGAGACTTGTAATTGCATTTGTGGAGAGGGGAAACTAGGGACTCAACCCGAGGACTCAGGTCTCAGGCCAGAGTTCCCAGAGTAGAGCCACAGCACACAGACAGGCCACCAGATGGCGCTGGGTCAGTCCCTTTTCCCCCACCCACTTCTACCACCCACGCACCATGAAGTCTTGGGTTGGTGCAAGACATCTGCCTCCTGATCTGCCTTGTCCAACACGAGCATCCTGCCCCAGCCTGGCTCTCTGGTGGGTGACAACGGGCCCGGACAGCACCACACATCACTGTTCTTGTTCCCTCCATTCATTTGCTTGCTTGCTGTTCTTCATGACAAGTGACAGCAAGACTTTCACAGCCACGGTGCAAAGTGACTTTCAGAGTAAACTTTACCTAAGTAAAAGTAAAGGCAAGTCTACTGCACCAAAAATATTATGAGTAGAACAGGGCAGGAAGAGTGTGGATATGGCAAAAGGGCAGAGTATGACAGGAGCTTGGGGAATAGGCCTTAGGATGGATTCAGTGAGTGAGAGGCGGTGAAGTCCATGTTCAGAGTGACACCCGGGCAACCAGACATCAGCAATGACCTTGAGGTCCTTGCTCTCCCGGCTCAGGGCCCTGCCCACCTCAGAGGCCCGAGAGGGACTGATGAGAGAATCTCTTGCAGAGGTGTCTCCCCAACACACAGAGACACCCCACTGCTGAACACGCCCTCCTCAGGTTTTCAACCCAAGGTGCTGAACACAACATTCACACAATTCTTGGGCAGGTGTTTTACTGCTCACAGAAGTGCTGCACTGAGAAACTGTCCTCATTTACTAGCAATTCTTCCAGGCACAGACGGTGAGGAACTTGCCCGTGTTCACACAGCTAGGAGATGGAGAAAAAGTTGGGAATAATTTGGCTGGAAAGTATTTGCGCACCTCTGGTTTCACTCCAGTTGTGATGCCGACCCCACCTGGAACCCAGGTACAGGCACGTGCCTCGTAACACTTTGGTCTACAACAGGCTGCACACAACAGTGGCCCTATTGCACCCTTTTATGTTTTCTTTTGTGGTACCATTGCTGAGGTGGAGGCTAACCTTGGAATCTGCCCGCCTCAGCTTCCCACACTTCTGGCATCATTTCCATGCACCATCATGCCCAGCCATTAGCTCCTAATGTGATATACCTAGGGCTGGTATAGCTACTGAATTTGTAGAAATTCTCTATGTTTTACAAAAGTGAAATCACCCAGTTAGGCCAGTAAGCCCTGTCCTGAAGCAACGCTTTGCCGCGGCTGGAGGGTGCTAGCGTTGGCGACTTTTAAGAACTCTTGGAGTAAGTTCTAAAGTATGGTCAATGTTGAAAACCACATTTTAGCTTCTACTCATCTACTTTTACAAAAGCACATCTCTAGGTGCTGAGAGTATAGCCAACACATCTCTAGACACTGCCTTCAATGTTGGCAGGCTCCTACTCAGCCCCGAGAGGGAAGCCTGGCTCGTATGGTAATTTCTTCCCACTCTGAGAAAATGTCTCCCTCTACTCTCTGACCAGCACACAGGACATTTTCCTGCTCACTGATTTTTTTCCTCCCATTCAAGTCTGGAGTTATTAAACCACAACCCATGGTTGAACCGTCTTATTGATTTTAGTGTCAGGAGCCCAGGGATATTCTAATGATGTACTGCTCAATAAATGGAAACTGCTGGGGTAGATAGTGAGAGCTTGTGGTACAGTTTGCTGCAATTCACTGGGCCCCAGTCACTTTGCTGGTTACATGTCATCTGTGGAAATGCTACGCTGTGGCAAGCTCTTGTCCATCCTGCTGACATGACCCTGTCCGTGCACAAAGAGTGGAAGGAGGAGTATGATAAATTCAACATGACTACATACATGGCGCCCTGAGTGAGCATTCGGAACAGATGGTATCCCACGTCCTTCTCTCTATAGATCTGGGAGGGAAATATTTTGATTATTCCCATTTTACAGATAAGGATACTGAAACTCAGTGTGGTTACCTGACTTGGCCAGCTAATAAAGTTGTGAAACTGAGATGCTAATAATCTCAGTCTCAGTCATTCACTAAAATGTGGCTTTGAACCCCAAAACAAAACCTGTTGGAAAAGGTGTGACAGGCTGGGGTCTGGGGTCCTTGCTGCCCAGAGTGGCATGGATCAAGCCCAAGCTCAGCTTCTCTAAGTCTCATTTCTGCCTAATATTAAGTATTTTGCCATATGCCGTCAGCTCAAGGGGACTAGAACATAATGCCAAAGTTCTAGTTATGTCCCCTTCCCCCGTTTCCCACAAAAACTTTGAAATGAAATAACAGTTTTTATAGTATTTGAGCACCTCTCTATAACTGCAGCACAGACCACTACATTTCTCCCTTCTTAAGCAATGTTTCTCCACAAAGACACAATGTTAGTACTCAGGGAGATGGGGTGATCCCATGAGCTTTCAGGGCATTTTACATCCTCAGACCCCAAAACCAACACTGACACTTCTCAGTGCCCCCTTGGGGACCAACCGGGTGTCCCGGAGACACTGATCTGGCAGACAGGCACAGGGCTTCCTGACAAGATGGCTGACCTCATTTCTGTCCACAGGGGGAGCCATTCTGCAAAGCTGAAAATACCCAGGGGAGAGGAGTTACATCTGCTAAATACAGCTCTTCACACAGTGACTCTAACACCCACGCAAACAAGAAAACCTCCTGAAGACTAGTTCATCGTTACTAAAATAACAGTAAATATGGACACTTGCCTCTCGGAGGGTGGTGGGGGAAGGAGACCCATGGAATCCAGTGCTCAGACAAGGCTTGTACGGAACAGTGCCTATGAGCCTCAGCAAGTATCCCTTTTCCCTGTCTCCCACGCATTCTTTCCAAACTTCCGGTCCACAGAATCTGGGGTCATAAACAAATGGTGGTAACTGTGCTACTGGTTTGGAGCAGTGTGCTACTCAGCAGCAGCCGCTGCAGTAAGCGCACATGACGTGCCCACCAGTGCTGCGGTGGGGGTGCATAGCAGAGGCAGGTGCATCTGAGAACCCTCCTGTGAAGCAGACTTTCTAAAGAGGGAAGACAGATATTAAACACCGAAGTATTACCAGGGCTCATACACGATATGAAGAAAATGAAATACACGGTAGCAGCTTTAACTACCACCATAGCAAGACATGTAGTGACAAGTTCTCTTCTCCCCTGTCCAGCCTTGCTCCCACTATACTTCTTCAGCCACTATTTCCATGAAGCGATCTTGGACTCACTTTTTCCTGTTTCCCTTTCCTTTTTCAATATACTATTTGCTAAACTGTTACCCACCTGTCACACTGAAGCCTCAACACCCTCCCTGCCACGTGACTGTCCCAGAGATGTGCCCTTAGAGGTTAAGGGAAGTCTGAAGGACGAGGCCTGGGTTGTAAGGATTAGTAGTCCTATGAAAAGGGTTCTAGAGAACTTGTTCTCTCTTTCTACCACATGAGGATACACGAAGGGTGCCATCTCTGAGCTGGGATCAGGCTCAGAACCTGAGGTTGGATGTGGCAGCTTTCACAACAGTCAGACAAGCCGGGGATTTAGGTCAAGAGGTACCATGCTTACCTTGGGAGCACAAGGGCCTGAGTTCAATCCCTGGTACCACAAAAACAAATAAACAACAACAAAAATCCCAGTACATTTCTGCTGTTGAAGCCACCTGAGCTGTGTTATCTGGTTACAGAAGCCCTGGGACCTTTCTCAAAGGGACCTGCATGTATCCTTTAGCTTGTGGCCAACTGGTGGATTCAAATGTTCATAAGGGAAAGGTGTCCCCAAGCTGCAGGAAGATTATGTGCGAAGGCCCTGAGGGGGACATCGGCACGGGAGACAGAGACAAGCGGTACACTGGGTCAGAGAAGCAGCGCTGTGAGAGACAAGCATGGGCCTGTTGCAGGCCCCACAGAGAAGGAGATGCTCTTAGAGGAGCTGATTATCCATGGGGGTTGGGCAGGGTGGACACTGACTTCCGCGGATGCTGGGCAGGGGGCATCACCTCACGTGAGAGTGGAGACAAGCAGGGGCGGGCGCTCGCTGGGCTCCCTCCACCCCTGCCTCTCCGGCCGGAGATGTTCTCCTGTGAGTCGTCCTCCACGCCTTCCCATCGCCTGGCATTTTCCTGTCTGTCCTCCCTCCTTCTCGGAGGGACTCGCAGCTCAGTAAACACTGACCCAGAAAAACGCGGCCACTCATCTATTTTCATGATAAACGGGCCTCTCCAGGAGGAAACAACTTTTACTTACTTCCCAGGGTAAGGGTTTTGACAACAGGTTTATTTTCTCCAACTCTCCAAGGACTAAGTGAGTAATATTCTGAAGTGAGCGGTACATTAATTAATGCCAAATTGGTTGGAATTTTCCTAATAAAAACCCTCATAGTAATCACATTATGGGCCATTAACGCTGCCTCCTGATCGTAAACCATAAATACGCTCGGCAGGTGCTCGCTTTTTAAAAAGGGACATTTCCCCACACTGGTGCCCATTTCACAGGTTAGTGTGGCCACGTCACATAAAGCAGACGGGAGTTATTACAGAGCCTCGTGTCTGTGCACGGTTCTCTCCGTGGTGATTCCCTGGCGACACCCCTTGCATTCATTTGGTCCCTGCGGCCCACTTAGGGAGACACGTGGGTGGCCAACCACGTGTCCCTTTAATAAGCAAAGAAACTAAGGTGCTAAGGGAGAGGGTAACTTGCCAACAGCCAAACAGCTAGGAAGTCACGGGCCTAGGATTTGAGTGCAGGCAACTGATTCCAGAATTTTCTGTCAACTTCTCTCCTGAGATAGAAGCGTGAGGTCAGTCTCTGGTAAAGCTGTCCTCTTGGCCGACCCCAGGGCCAACGCACTCTCCACTTCAACAGTAACAGCAGCGACAGTCAAACCAATGCAATGCTCCGATTTTGCTTCTAGAGGGAATGATGCTATTTTTACTTTGGGTTGCCAGAGCCTTGGGGAAGCCGGTGCCAACGCTTCACTGTAAGGAAGTTCATGGCCACTGGTAACAACAGGCATCTCAGGCACACGAATCACTCTGTTATGGTGACTGCTGAGCCCGGCCTCACGTTGGGCTCTGCACAGACTGGGTCCCAGCACTCGGGGAGTCGTGGGTCCCGAGACACAGCCAGGGAGGAGTACAAGCAAACTCTTCTAGCTTTATTTCTCGGTTGTTCTGTCTTTGTCTACATGAATAACACATACTTGCTGTGGGAAATTCAAGCATACAGAAAAATATGAAGAAAAGACTAAAGACCCCCTATATTACAGTGTCCAGAGAGCACCACTGTTAGTGTTTCGATGAGCATTCCCCAGCAGCGTCATGTACACACGTGTTGTACATTACCCCATGCACTCTGCTCTGTCACACACATTCTGGCATCAGCAACATGGCCCTGAAATCGCCCTCTTATCAGTGAACACAGATCTATCACCCTCCTCTCATCTTTCCATCTTCCCTTCTTGCACAGCCGCAGAACACCTCCCTGTACAAGCGTCTAGGTAGTCACTGGAGCTGTGCAAATGAACTTCAAAACTGATGCTGGATTTGTGGCCAAGCAGCCCACAGTCCCGAGCAGACTGTGCCAGGAGCAGAGCAGGCAGCTATTTTGCATTCAAAGTGTCAAAGCGATTGAGCTGGTGGTGGAGCAGAAGACTGGGCCAGGAAGTGCAATGCGCAGCAGTCTTGGGGTTCCTCTGAAGAGCCACAGTGCAGCTGAGATCCAAAAGGCAGAAAGGAGGAGCCGGGTAAAAGGGGGTCCTCAAGGGGGGGACAGGTTCTATACCAAGGTCAGGAGGAGCAGACAACCTGAGCTTGAAGAATAAATGAGAGGTACTGGGGGAGGACACAGGAAGACTGATGTTTGGATTTCCACTGTGATGCATTCCTATAGTTTTCTAAGCCTATATGGCAATGGCAAAAACAATCCTGAGTGAATAATTAAAGGCCTCTGGTTCTTTTTTGAAAGTCTTCAAAGACAGGGGCCTCGGGGCCCCTACAACAGCTGGCTGCAGCTTGGCAAGGCTGAGTGTGAGCGACGGACCCCCCAAATTTGCCTCTCCGAAGCTTTCTTCCACGGCTCTTCACTTTGCCCCCGAAACCGCGCTGCTGCTTCCGCACGGCACGACGTGTGCAGCCCTCTGTGACACAATCATCTTGCTCGTCTGGGAGGCCCTCCCAGGCCCCGCCCCACGTGCACCCCCAGCTCATTCAGGCTGGCTCCTGCCACATTCAGAGAATCCCTTGCCACGCTCCTCCCTGGGACTGACGTGAAGTCATCTTCTGGGGCTGTCATCCCTCTTGCCGGTGGCCCTGCCCAAGCACAACTGTGGATCACTGAGGGGAAAAAAGTCTTAAAACTCCCAAGCAGATGGCAGCGCAGATTCACTCATCCATCCAGTGTCAGCCATGGGTGCACCGCACTCTGAAGGGGGACAGGGCAATGGCACAGATGTGTCCTCACTGCGGAATGATGGTCCAATGTCTGCTAGCACGTAACACACTAGAGGGCTGGGGCCTGGACCAGACTGCACGGTCTCCCCAGTGACTCGAGCTGAATGTGAGGTGAACAAGCAAACGCTGTCCCTTGTCCCCCACCAGCGAAAGTTCACTCCAGTGACAGCCCCCCGGTCGCCATGGCGTCGGTGTTCCTCAGTCTCCCTGACACTGGTTTGGGAGCTGTGATCCCAGCTCACCTGCTGATAGAACCTGGAAGACTAAGATCAGCTTGGATGAGGCAATACACAGACTCCAGCAGCTTCTCAAGGCCACTGACTATGAGAACAACTTCCATTCAATTTTGTCGGCTCCCAGAGGAAACACATGTGATGTTAATTTCATGGTGTACCAATGTGTAAACCCCACAGACGGTACTTAAATGAGAAAGGCAGAGAAATGACATTTGGCTAAACAATGCATCAGTGAGTAGAATTTGTTACAACTGCCATTTAAAAAATCCAAACACAATGGAAAGTTGAGCAAGCTGTCACCCTGGCCAGGCCACCTCGGTGTTTTCAGTGCAGCACAGTTGATAAAAGGGGCGGACAGAGGAAGACGGAGGCACCATGGCTGAGTCTGGGGCACCCAGGCTGGTGTCTTCTGACTCTCAATGCGCTTCCACTGCCTGTCTGCCGAGGCGGACACAGCAATGTTCTAGTCTGTCCGATTAAGAACTCTCACCTTGATATGAAAATGTGTCTTTGCTTTGTATTTCTTCTTCTTTTTTTTTTTTTTTTTTAGGTTTTTGGAGACAGGGTCTCGCTTTTGTGGTTCAGGCTGGCCCTGAGCTCAGCCTCAAACTCACATCACAATCCTCCTGCCTCTGCCTCCCGAGTGCTGGGATTACAGGCGTGAGCCACCACGCCCGGCACTGTGGTATGTGGTACTGGTTGCTGCTGGGTGTGGGTCTCCACAC
>PVIR01000099.1:16267-185550 GCA_004026965.1 Petromus typicus | reverse complement strand
TGGCCCCTGTATTTCTTCTTTAAAGTGACAGATTACACACTGTGGGTGGCATGTGTAAAGCCTGCCTGTGTAGTTCACGTAGCAGGCACAGAGTAAACACTCAGGTAATCGATGTGGAATGACTGGATGTTGCACATACTCATTATGGTGGCAAATCAGTTCGCATCTCATCTCATCCACACTGCTCCCCTTGCTCCTTGCTCCTGTCCACCTGGCACCACCTCTCTTCAACATTAACTGAGCTCGGTCCTTTGGTCAGTAAAGCAATGGAAAGCTGACCAGCTGGGAAGAACCAGGACTCTGAAAGCTGTTGACCCAAGAAGCCATGTGTACATCAAGGCTGCCAGAAATAGAATATCAATAAAAGCTAGCACATTGTGAAGCATTTGCTAAATGCCACATATGGTGCCAGACGTGGTTTTGATTGCATTTTTTTCCCATTTACTTCCCACACAAACACTATGAGGAAGGTGCTATAGTAGTTCCAAATTTTACAAGGAAGGAAGGGAGGGAGGGAGAGAAGAAGGGAGAAAGGAAGGAAGATTAGACGGAGACAGAGAGGGTTGGGGGAGAGAGAGAGAGAGAGAGAGAGAGAGAGAGATTAAGTAAATAACATAACCAAGATTACAAAGCGAGTAGCAAGGCTGGGATTTGAACTCATGTCAACCTAACTGCAAAGTCTATTCTAACTCTTCTTCACTGGATTAAGAGCATGGCTCAATCATTTGGGGAAAGGAAGGCTGTATGCTCGACTTACAGCATGACAGTCCAGGATTAGCCAGACAATGCCAGGCTCTGTTGCAGTAACACACAGTCCCTTATCACAGTGGCTTGACTCAGCAGAGGCTTATTTCTCACTCTTAGGCTGCTCTCTTCAGAAGAGCTGCCTCCCTGGAGGTGACTTGGGACCCAAGTTGCTTGCAGTTCCACTCCATCATTTTATACCCAGAGCCCTCGTCTCATAGGGCATGAAATGGGCAGGGCTTGACAGGAGAAAGTCATAAGAACCCTCCCAGATGAACAGGAATCAGTAACAGAGAGAACAGGATCCCTGGAGATCACTTACGGTACCACCGAGGCACCAAAGCACATCATGCTCATCAGCAGTTCTAGGCCAGGGCAATTCTGTCTCCCACCTCAGGGACATTTGCAAGATCTGAAGACAGTGACTGTCATCAAGACTAAGGGGTGAGGTGCTGCGGGAGTCTAGCAGGCGGAAGTCAGGGATGCTGCCCGACATCCTACTTTGTGCAGGACACTGCAAGAATGATTCCGTCAAATGTCAGCTGGGGTTGAGAAATTCTGACTCATTCTTGAAATGAGTGGTTCTCCAAAGGATTCACTGGGAAGCTGAGAAAAAAAATGCCAACTTCTTGGCATCCTGGCTCCTACCCGCCCAGGAAACCTCAGTGGGAAAGCGAATCAGGAGCGCTGGGTGAGTGGGACGAGGCGCTGATGGAATCGTGCAGAGACGCTCCTCACTACTTCAGGGTCAATGCAGGCAGCCGTGTCAGGAGGGAAGAAAGGCTGGTGTTTGTTAAGTGCCTCTCTCTGTCTCTCTCCGGCAAGACTTGAATTGCAGGGAACGTATTCTAAGACTAACCTGTCAGCCGGTGACAACTAAATTACTAACCCTGCCTCCCCCTCGTCCCATATCCCTGTCAGATACGCAACCACATTAACAGGGGATGCTTCTCAGAGATGTGTTCCCAGTACCAAGGAAGGTGACCCTTTTGCCAGAAAAGTGCCATATGGTCACATGTACTTGAAAGAAGCCAGGAGACTTGGGCTTGGCTGAAAAGAACTGTAAGGGGAGGGAATCAAGTCTGATCAGAGCAGCAGGCTAGCAGGGAGAACGAGGCTCTTCATCAAACCCATTTCTGCCTCTCCTGAGCACTCATTCGAATCTACTTCCAGAATCCTTTAAGCAGCTCCAGCCAAATGGCCAACTTTAGCCAATAAAATGGAAGTGAAGTGATGGCAAAGCGTCGAGGGTTGGCCCCGCACACACACCTCCACAATTTTCCTCTTCTTCTATGGGTGCAGGGAGAAAGCAGCTATAGACAAGAACCAAATAAACAGGCATGGTGGCTGTCCTGTCAACCTTGACTTTCAGAACAGCTGGCAGGCTGGATTTGGCTTGGGCCATGGTTTAGCAACCCTTGGATTAAGACGAGTTCAGCCTAGCAAGGAGAGGACTAGTCTTCCAGAAAGGGCCATCTGAGCAGTTAATGGGGAGAAGTACATATACAAACACCATACCACTTGGCAGAAGGGACCTGAGAATCCTCTAACGAATCTCCTGTGGAAATTGAGAGATGATTGTGTGTGTGTGTGTGTGTGTGTGTGTGTGTGTGTGTACAGTTTTTGGCGGTGCTAGGATTGAACTCAGGACTTCTGCACTGAGCTACATCCTCGGGCTTCTTTTTCGAGATAGTTTCTTGCTAAGTTGTATTGCATGGCTGGGCTCAGAATTTGATCCTCCTGTTTGCCTTAGTACTGCCCATCCTGCTGGGATTCCATTTTCCCCTTCATGTATAAATGGTCTGTGTCTTTGAAATTCCCACCATCTCCTCCGATATGGACCCTCCTCTGCCCTTTCACCACCGTCTCTGCGGGCTGCACCAGTCCTCTGTTCTTCCTTTTCTGCAGGACTGACTCCGTGATTTGCAGGGCCACAAGATGAGAACGTGGAAGGCCTCGCTGAAAATTTATGAAGACTTTCAAGACAGCAAAAACAGAACAGTAAATCAAACACTGGCCCTTCCGAGTGTGAGCCCAGGGTGCAACGTATGCTCAGCAGAGCTGTTCCTTTGCATCAGAGTCAACGTCAACTGGCCTGGAAAGTTTTCTGACAAACTTGTGACAAGTCCGGAAACTTGCCACCTGCGTGCTGCCTGAGGGAATCTGGGAATGGTTTTACACATCACACGACAAAGCAGAAGAAAATAAGAAACCCAATTTTCTTTTAGTATATTACTTGTCAGACGGCGGAATGGGATATAATTATGGTGTGACATTTCCAACAGCAAATATGTTCCAGTGTAAGCAATTAACACCGGTTCTTTTGGCAGGCTTAAAGAGATTACTCAGAGACTGTGGTGAGTTACAATGCCCCATGAATAATAAATAATGTAACAGTGCAGCTAAGTTGCATACTAGGACCAAAGTTCAAACTTTCTTGATGAAAATAGATTGAGTGCCGTTAACCCTCTGTCGGCTTCACTTGGCTGAAGCAGATTTGGATCAAGAGTTTTCTGGATTCATCTAAGTCATTTATTTACCTTGTTCCTAAGAAGATGTGCCAAACACTTCACATCAGCTGCTAGAAATTTGCACAAAGTAGTAGGTTTGCAGGTGACCTGGGACTGTACCCCAGAGATGCCAAGAGCATGCTCCACTTAGTGATGGCAACTCAAACAGTCCCCAGATATAGCCAAGTGTCCCGGAGAAGCCAAGTTTACAAACACACCTAGGTCCACCATGGTGAGGCCTGGAACAATCAGCTTCATGCTCTTAGCCTCAGTTTCTCCACATGTCAAAGAGCAAGAGACGGAGCCAGCCTTACAGAAGTGCTGCCAGGAAGGGAGATAACTGTGTACACCAACCTCTTGGACCCAGTGGTTATCACAGCTGGCCAATAAATCACCCACAGCTACCTGCTCCCCCAGCCCCTGGGAAGGTCCACAGTGAGTGAGAAAGACAGCGCCTCCTGGTGGAGTCTCTCTTCAGCTAGAACTATTCCCAACTGGCAGGATTAGTGGGGGATGACAGAAAAAGTCATTACTAAATAATCCCCTGAACATTTCACAGGCAATACAGCACTCACATGATCCTTAAAATCCAATTAGGTGAAGCAGGAAGCTGTATTTTAATTCCTGGCTTTCTTGTGATTTGTCTGGTTGTGAGCAAACACTGTTTAATAAGGTGTCACCTCAAACACAGGGGGATGGATCCAAAACGAGCCCAGAGAGGTAACGGAGGACGAGGCAGAGGGGAGGAGCTTATTGCCACTTAGGAGACTTCCTGTCTCAGACAGCCAATGGGCGACTTCGGGCCCCAGTCTCTTCATCACTGAAGTTTCTGATTGGAGGTGCCTTCACCTCCCTTCTTTCCGACCACTTTGCTCCTCATGACCTGTGAGTGCAGATGTGCCCCTCATCTGTCTGGTGACAGGAACTCATCTAATGGAAGGAAGGCCGGTAATGTTTAGAACACTGTCATCTGTTGGTGCCTGCTTTCGATTAGCAGAGTCCAAGGCGCTCCATACACTATTACATTTGGCCCCAACACACTTCGGTCGAGCAGAGCATACACTGAGCAGGAAACGGTGTTTGCACTGATTATTGAGATTCCTAATGTACATTTACTCCTGAGAAGCTCTGACAAGTCCTGCAGCCAAAGAAAAAAAACTTAACTCACTTTATTTAACTACCATTTCTTCAATGTATTTGACTACGGAAACCTGTGGATTAAACAATAGCCCTCGACTCTTTCCCTGATTTTTTTTAGCTGCAGAAAATTCTCTTACTGTCTTCACGAAATCACTATCTGCCATGTCAGGACTCTGTGCTTGTGTCCCACACTTGGGAGGCCCAACCTCCCCTCTCCTGGCACCCACAAAAATGGCCATTTACTAAATGCATGTTGACATTACAGGGGTGGATTTCTAAAGCACCAGAACTCTCCAAATCGCTTCCACCAACTCCAAAGCAAAAATGTGATCAAGCCACTCAGTAGGAATCTCACATTCCCGCCTACCTCAAGGAACCCTCAAGGGCAACTTGCCAACGCTCAGAGCATGGGGTGGAAGATGGGCCTCGGCAAAGGACAGGCGCTGGGCCTCCCGCTGGGAGCAGGCGTGACAGTGCCCGTCTGACAGCGGGCTTGGGCCAGAAACGGCCTGTGACAAGACTTCTTACTGCAGAGATGAACAAGTCCTGCATGCAGAGCTGCAGCAGGCGGGAGCAGCGTGGGGTGCTCCGCATACCAAGCGGCTGGTGGACACGCCTCACTTCCAATTAGAGCTGGCAGGTCCTGGGCTCGCCCAGCCTGCAGACGGGCTGGGGGGGCTCACACTCACTTTGCTTGTTTGTTTTCAATTAAAATAGTTGTCAAGTTGAATCATAAGATTATAGATAAAAACCCACATTTCTTACTAAAAATAAAAATATTGGAAGAGTGAACACGGCTGGGCCTGTGATCTTGATAGCAAGACTGTCTGGAGCTCTGGATGTGAGCTGCGCGGCTCGGTCAGTTCAGTCTCCACCTGCCTATGCCTTGCACTCATGCCCTGCCCGGGCCCGGGAGAATATTACGACCCTGGCTTTAAATGACACTAAGGTATGAAAAGTCAACTGCACAACAGGTCAAAGGCATGCGTTTTGGGACAGTACAGAAAGGGTTCACAGTTTGACTCTGCCTTTGGTTGGCTGATGACCCACGTAAGGTACCTACTCTCTAACTTCCAGATCCCTAATGGGCCAAGACAGGATCCTACTGACAGTAGCTACTCCACACTGACAGATTCAATGAGATCACCTCTAGGAAATGCTTACTGAGTAAACCCCATGGGAGTCCTCGATGGATGGGGCTCCTGTCCCTGGCATCTGTTTTGACAGTGAGACGGGAGATAAAGCGACAAACCCGAGATTCAAATGTGGAGGGCTTGCTCCGTGCACCCAGGTGCACTGCCCACATCTGCTCTAGACGTTCACTGCCCTCAGCAGCACCCAGTGGCAGGTCACCCCTCCGGCCTGGCTGTGATGCTTCTCCAGTGCACATCTCTCTTCCTGTGAAGGTAACTACTCAGAAAGTCCTGGTCTTTCCCTCCGGGCTGTGAGCGCCTTGGAGCCTCAGACACTAACTTCCACAGGGCTATCCTCTCTGCCTGTGAATAATACATCAGTGCCTAATGAATTAATAAGCCCAATGGATAAACAAGCACAGAAAAAAAAAATCAATCCAATCCACTATTGGGTAGAGAGTCAATAGAAATGAAAACAATTTAATAACATCAGCTCATTGCCTATGTTTTCTGACATCTCTAAAATCTCTCCTGGATCATTATAGATTTCACGGCAGCCCTCGCAGTACTCTCCACGTGGGAATCCGGCAAGTTGAGCATGTGAGAAACACAAAGAAAATAAACCATCTTCTCCGCTCCTCAATCCTAAGGCTCGATTCTACCATAGGCAAGATGAGCCCAGTGCATATCCGCAGTAAATCACTACTGAACCCACAGAGGAAAGTCTGCGGGGCTACATTAGTTATTAGCCTATCATAATAAAACAGATTATACTATCACAATGAATGTGGCCATAATGGTTTGCTGGCAGTTTAATCAATGCATTTCTCAACTGCAACTGAGCAAAAATAGGTAACAGAGGATATTTGATCTATAATTTTATTAATTTGCTGTTATTTGTCTTCTGGTTATTTTAATGATCTCTCATTAGGAGAAAAGGGGGAAACTTCCTGGGAAAAAAACAAAGTAGAATCATCTTGCTCCTTTTTCTTCATTACTTTGCTTTGGGGAGGAAGTAAGTTATTCCAAACCAGCATGGGACCTTTCTGTACTGGACAGTACCTTTCTGTACTGTCTCAGTTCCAAGTTACATGTATGTCTGGCTTTGAGCAAACCTCCTGATCTCAGACACATCAGAGGAGGTGATCCAAGTCAGAGCGGGATCAAGGTGATGTTTTCTGTGTGTGTTACAAACAGAAGGCTGCATAGCCGGATCACCTCCATCATTGCTCACTGTATGAGTCCTACTATGTGCTAAGCGCAGTGCATTCCTGCCAGTTCTCCCACGCTGCAGAGTGGGACTCCGATATCCTCACTGACAGAGGTGCAGAGAGGTTGGGTGACTTAACAAGGCAGAGGCAATGAAAGGGTGTGGACCTGGAGGACCCCATCTCAATGTCGGAAAGTTGCTTCTGCCCAGGAGATGGACCATTGTTTTTCAGACTTGAAGATGCGCTGAGTCATGGGAGATATTATGCACTTGGGATACTGAGGGGGAACTGTGACAAATGCTTTCTTAGCTGCTCCTTTCAGAACTATGTCTCTCTTGATCGTAGCTTCCAGGCTTCAAATGCACTTGTTTTGTGCAGCAACTGTTTAAGGGGAACACGACAGGCTGGAATGTTTGTGCCTCGAGTGTCCCCTCAGTCCACAGTTCTCCGTCCAGCCACCTGTGGCCTTCCTGGTGTGTAACAACATCACCCAGTGTCCTCCTGTGCCCAAGTGACTGGCCCAAGCCTAACTCCAGGTGTCTCCATTGCATATTTTCAACTACAAACTCATTCCTGACCATTTTTTATCAGAGATGGTTCTTGGGGGGAGGATGGAACAAAACCATAAAAATATGGAAGGCATTCCGAGATGAAAGTAGGGCGCCCACTGGCTGACGAAACAGTTTACTTCTGGAGTCTTGCCTCCACCTACCCATAGTGCTGGACCCTTGACATCCTGTCAGTTACAGTTGAGATGCAATGTCTACAGGGGCCAGGCAGGTAACCTGATGAGCTGGGAAGCCTGATATGAGACTAGATCTAGTGTTGAGGACCGAGAATAAGCCAACCCACATCCCATCACACAGAAGGGACTCCTTTCAGCCATAGTGCATGTTGTGGCAATGCAGGCACACGACTGCCAGATCTTTCTATTTATTTCAAGAGGCTCCCATTGTGGGACTCTGGTAACAACAGCACAAGTTGCTGACTGTAGCAACAGCAGATGACTGTCTTCCAGTTCTGAGGCTGGGCACAGGAGTCCAGGTGTCAGCAACCTGGTTCCTCCTGAGAGCTGAGGGTGAGACTCTGCTCCCAGTCTCTCCCCTAGTGCTGGGGAATGGCTGGTTACCCTGGAATTCCCTGGCACGTAACTGCCTCAGCTCACTCTCCGCCTTCAAGTTGCAGTGATATTCTCCTTCTAGGCACATTTGTCTCTGGGTCCACATTTCCTTTTTCTGTAAGGACACACTCATACCACTCTACTGACTTCATTTCCCCCCTTATCATCTGCAAACATCCTGTTTCCAAATGCTATGTTTTAGCTCTCAAATGCGTCCTAAATGTCTTCCATTCCAAACTGGGATTTGGGGAAGGTGACCAGATCGTGCGAGCTCTGTATTTACTGCTCAATGGGTTAACCCATTCCTGAGTTAGTGGCTGAATGTTTTGTTAGGAAGCAGAGGCTGGACTTATCCTAGAAGGACGTATTTTTATCTCAGGCTCCTTCTTTTCTTTCCTTCCTGCTGGATGAGTACCTTTCCTCTGCCATGCCCCTCCATCATGCTATTTCTCCCTTGCAACTAGCCAACCACGAATCAAACCCACTAAAAAACCATGAGCCCAGATTCAGCTCCCTGCCTTTAAGTTGTACGTGTTGAGCGTTTTGTCCCCGTGACACTAAAGTGATGAGCACAACAGAGAAGTCCGGATTCCCAAGTGCTGGAGGTTGGGACTTCAGCGTTTCGTGGGGGATTCAATGCAGCCCATGCTATCCGCTGAGCAGTGATGCCCTGGATTCTGACACTCTGGGAAGATTATGGATATGGGACACCAGCATTTCAGTAGCTACCAGGTGCAGGAAGTAACACAAGGAGCAGTTGCAGAATCCCATGCGGGTTGTAAAGGATTCAGTCACAATCCTTATTATTAGACTGGCTCCAGAGTTGGTACATTTCTGCACATTCTTAAGTTTGGAAAGCACACAAAGGTATGTAATTTTTTTCCTAGTTGCATTTTTCTTGCCAAACAAGTTGGCCTCCCCTGGGGAAGCTGCTTCCATTCCCTCCCCTTCCTACACGCGGCCATGTGTCTTGGTTGCAGAGATCAGTGGAATCTGAGGTTGAAGATCACAACCCTTTGTCCTGACAGGCAGCGAACTGGTTCTGCAGAACCTTTCTCATGGCTCCAGGAAGCTCACGTGTAATTATACCGAGCTGCTTAGGTTTCAGATTCACTGTGTGCCTGTGGCAAAGGTCTCTTCCTTCCTGTGAGACGCAGAGGTGTAATTAGAAGCCGGAGACAGCAATCATCAGCATTTCTTACCAGAGTTTCTGAAGGATGATCCAGTATTCATTGGGGTCCCGCATTGCTCCCCATAACACCATGGTAGTGTCGATGCTGTCTTCTGTTTGCTGGCAACATCCAGAGGCTCTCCTAGTGTCACCTGGGGAACTCTGCAGATTTTTGTTCTGAATATTTTGGCCAATGGCCTGGGTAAAAGGGACCAATGAGCTGGTGAGTCCCTGTCCTTAGTTTCAAGTCAGTATCAAAGCACTCCAGGTGGTAGGCCAATTCTGAAAGTCGTCATTCCTTGGTCATTCAACAAACATTTCTTGGGCATCTGATAGGCATCAGGCCACCCCACCTCCATAAAGCATCTTTCCAGGAAGTGTGGGGTTTCCAGGGCATAAGCGGAGGGGTGTTTTTGCTTTGCTTTTTTTTCTACTGAGTTATAATCAGAGCATTTTTCCTCTGATCTTTCCATCTATCCACCCCATCTCTGAAAGACACTGAAAGGGTGCAGGAGTGAATTGTAGCTGATCCTTGTCAGATCTGTCGCTCACTCTCATTAGTCGCCTGGGAAGGTGATGTACACATGTGAACACACACTGGCCAGAGCAAGCAGGGACTCTTGGCCTTTATCTGAGAAGCGGGCTCAGCACATCTGCTCTGTTATGGGACAGACAGCGAGTAGTGTGGGAGCCAGAGAGTCTCTGTCACAACTACTTAGCTCTAGCCTTGAGGTTGGAAACAAGCCACAGAGAATTGTTGAAAAAATTAATGCACATGAGTATTTTTATCAAAGCAGGCTGACAGTTACCTTTGGATGGAGAGTCCCTGACAGGAAAGCAGATGTGGGTTTGGGACAGTCTTGGATCCCACAAAGGGAAAATCCCAAGTTCTCCTTGGTGGCCTCCAAAGCCCTGCATGATTAGCCACTGACCTCCTCCTTTTTCCCACTGTCCACTCCAGGCTCTGCCTTGTTCAGTATCTTTCCACCACCTCTTGCTTCTGTTTCCTGGTCATGCCCACTGCTTGTCATCCTTAGGACTTTGGCAAAGCTCTTCTCTCTGTTTCAAAATCTGCACCAGAACTGGGCTCTTTCCTCCTCCATCTCTCCCACCTGTAAAGCTCTAGCAAATGAAGTTTATGTTATTCCAGATGCAGAAAATTCTCCTTTTCAATCAGTCATGGTAATGAACAGTCCAACTGTCCTCCTTGATGGCATCCCATCCTTCTCTCCAGCCAGTAAAAGGCCAAGTTCTGCCAAATTTGCCCCAGAATTAAATCCAACTGTTCTATTTCTTACATTGAACTCCCCATCACTGCTAACCAGGACGAGCCTAGAGGCACGCTCACTGGACTCTGCCTGAAGACTGAGCCGCTCTCATCTAACTATTCATCCATTCTTCGTCTGTTCAGCTCACTCAGTTTTCATCTATCCATCCACGGCACTTACTGTGTTCCAGGGAGGTAAAAATACAAAAAAGGAAGGAAGGAAGGAAGGGGGAGGGAGGGAAAGAAAGAAACAGGACTTGCCCTCCTGGATACTTTCATCTGATTTAGAAGAGATATGCTCAATACATAACCATATAAATACACACCGATCTACAAACTGCAATAAATGTCATTTTTCCAGCAGAGGCTGTTTGTACCCGGGAAGCACAAGTGGACTTGTGCTCAGCTCCGAGGACACCGCACGAGCCCACAGGGTGAGCCGAAGGACAGTGATGGCACAGGGAGCGACCTAAAGGCTGCTTTCTACAAGCCACTGTCACAGCAAGCCCGGATGACAGACGAGGAGACTGCACACAGGGTCCCCAAGCCATATGGGGTGCAGCTCACCCGGATGCGGAGCCTTGGGGTGCTGTCAGCAGCCAGCAGTGCACTTCAGAGAACCCTGAACCCTGAAGGGACAGTCACCGGGGGGTGCACGGGGTAGAACTGCACTGTCATGGCCACAGGGGTGGCAGGGCCTTGGCTAGGGAGGTGCAGAGGGCCGGGAGGACTGAGCCGGAGCGTGTTGCAATCAGCAGCCTCTGTGCCGGGTGAGGTGTGAGAACTGATCAACCACTTTTTTAAGTTCTCTAACACAGCCTGACTCAATCAGCCTCTGTCTCCTGAGTTCTCCGAAAGGGGCTGGTGCAATGAATAACGGGGACAGTGACAAGATGGTCCCTGATGAATGACAACGTGCTCTCTCTGTGCTTTGTAAACACCATCCCATTTACTAGAACCCAAGAGGCAGGCGCTTCCATTAGCCCCACTTTACAGACGGCAAAAGTGAGGCCTGAAGGAGCTGCAGCAGCATGCTCAATGTGCCGCAGCTAGCCCCGGGTGGAACTAGGATTCAACTCGAAGACTCTAACGATTAGCAAAGGCAGAGCCCTTTCTTCTACTTTAAGTTTCACAAGGATACTGTCCAACACTCTGGGAGCCACACATACCACCCCTGTCACCCGAGCAGCGCACAGGATCCCAGATGCATAAATAAACTCTGAGGCTGAGCTTCACTGATCTGCTGGAGTCTTTATTGCTCAGCAAATGCATTATTAATCAGCCACTTGGGTCCTCCCCATTGAGCCTTTTAAATTACAGTTAAATTCCTTGATAGCATTCCACGCACCTAACAGTGCAGCTCCTGTGTTCCCAGCAATAAACAAGGGGAGGGGGCAGGCCCGGAGAACCAGGTTAATTGCTCTTGGAGGTCTGGGCTCGGGAAGCAATGGCAGCAGTGCCTCTACATTCTCTGGGTCCCTCACTGCAATGCTAATGAAGTCTGAAGACAAATGGCTGAGTGGATCAGCCCTCTGGCTTGGTTCCCTCACACCCGGCCTGGCTGCTGTGCCTCGCTGCGCCTCTAGGTAACCTCATAGAGACCCTGTCTCCTGGGAGTTTCCTGAGACCAGTTGTCCAGGTGCCTGGAGATAGGAGGTAGCATCAACACTCTGCCACCTATGCGGACAGCAGGTTTGCTGCCCTTTTGGGTCGTAACAACACTGACCTTTGGAGGATATGATGGGGTTGGGCGGTTAGGTCCCCTACCTTCCACAGCTCTCTTCTCAATCTACTGAGGCTGAGGGGACAGAGCAGCCCACTAGCTCCTCCAGAGACAAGGTCCTAGCACAGTAGTTTGCAACTACTAGATAGCTGTGTGGGCCAAATCCAGCCCATGGCTTATTAAAACACAATCACATCCATCTATCTACACACTGAGCTCAGAGGTTAAAAACAGAGCCTTCTACTCTGCAGATACCTATTATCTTGCCCCTGATGAGAGGTCTGTCAACCCCTGTTACATAGCACACATCAGAGCATGCCACTGTTTTACTGGACACCCAGCATCTCCCTGCTACCTTCAAATAAGGGAGAAAGGACTCACCTGAAACAAATCACCCTGTAGGAGGATTCCTTCTCTGGGAAATCGGGAGAGGGGAGATGCTCCAGCACAGGGACAGAGTGAAAATTAAGTGAGGAAGTGTGTGTTTTTAGAAGCACAGACTTCTAAGTGAGTTGATACGACACATCTAGCCTAAGATTTACTACTTTATTCACTCTCAGATACATTGCTCAATAGTTTTAAGTATGTTTATACAGTTGTAAAAATACTCTCTAGAACTTTTTCGTTTTGCAAAACGGAAATATTCTTCCCAATTAAAAATAAGCTTTAATTTTTCCTCCTTGAGGCTGCTGGTGACCAGCATCCTACACTCTATGAATCTGTACTGAGTACCTCATCCGGGAGGAAGCAGGCATGGTTGTGCTTTTATGAATGGCTTCCTTCGCTCAGGAGAACCTCCTCCAGGTTATTCCGTGTGGAGGCACGTAGCAGAATTTCCTTCCTTCTTTTTTCAGGCCGAATGACCCCCCACTGCATGGATAGAACATGTTTGGCTCCTCCCTATTCTGAGTGACACTGCTGTGAATGGGACTACCTGGGTCTCCCCAAGACCCTACTTTCAATGCTTTGGGCCAAGTACCAGGGACAAGCACTTTCCAGATAGTGACATCTCTGGTTCCCACTGCCCTGTATCCTCCTCTGTATCCATCCATGGAGATCGTCTCATTCAGTCCCCAAGCCACGCTGCAAGGACAGAGCTATTATTATCATGCAAATGGCCTTATAATTATCATCCACACTGGGAGGCTCTGGAGGGAGAGGAAGCTCCATTAATAAATACAGCAGGACAACAGGCATAAATCAGGACTGTGCCATGAGAGTCAGGATGTCACCATCACCCCCGTGTGACAGATTAAAAATGAGGCACAGAGTGTGAGGTCCCTCGCTCAAGGTCACACAGCTAATGAGAGGCGTAACCACCACGCAAACCTAGGTCAACTGTCTAAAGCTCTTCCTGGTAAGCACAATTCTTCCAGGCACTGTACCAGTCAGTCCTCACTGAAGCCAGCAGTGTCTACGTGTCACGGTGATGCAGGCTGAAAAGGGGCTTCAGGAGCAATGGGGTCACCATGGACTCAGAAAGATGGAGAAGGCAACGTCCGTATTGGCACCAGCCACATTCTGGGGAACAGTTGGAGGGCCGTCCTGTGCACCGCTAGAGGTCTGGCAGCTTCCCTGGGATCCAGCGGCAAGAGGCCAACAGCACCTCCCACCCCAGCTGTGACCACCAAATGTTTCCACACATGGCTAAATGTAGCCCAGTGGCTTTGCTTTAGGGTCAGTGACCTGGAGAAAGGGCAGAGCTTGCGGATGGAATTTCCCCTAGGTTGGTTGTTCCTCTTTTTCTTCTTCTATTATTATTATTGTTAGTAGTAGTAGTAGTAGTAGTAGTAATAGTAATAGTATGAAAGCTTGAACCCAGGGCCAGACACGGAGCTATATCCCAAAGTCCACCCTTCCCCTACCTGTTTAATATAGAGTCTTACTAAGTTGCCCAGACTGGGCTTGAATTTGCAATCCTCCTGCCTCAGCCTCCCAGCCCATTAGGATTACGGGAATAGGCCACCATACAGGCTCCAGGTGGGTCTTTCTGCAGGTGGTCGTGGAGCAGCAGGAGTAGCCTCTCTTGACAACACAACTGCTCAGGCTCCATCTGACCAGGATCTCAGCCTGAGGGGCCCCACTCCCCCTTCCCACACAAGCACAAGTGTTCAGACAAGTGTCATCATTATGAAGGAGAAATCCTGAGACCAGAGCAGTGGGAACTAGAGATGTCACTGTCTGGAAACCTAACGAGGTGTCCTGGGAAGAAAGGGGGACCTCTTAGGGGGATGAGCTTGCTTTAGAAGCTTCCAGAATCCTGCTAGTGACAATAGAGGACAGAATATTCCTCTGTCACCTTTTGGGGGTACCTATTCAAGAGAAAAATGGGTGAGCATTTTGTCCAATGAATCCCTGCTCTCGGGGTACATGACAAGCAAGTTTCACAGGAGTCTCCCAGAGGCTTAAGCTGGACTGTCTTGCTTCTCCGCTGTGGTAGCAAACTAGCTTTTCTCTGATGCATTGTGAACTGTAGTAACTGTGGATGTGTACGCGGGAACAGACAGAACAGTTACTCAGAATAGCAAAAAACTAATGATTGTCTAGACATCTATCCATAGAGAAAAGCAAACTACACGGCAGGGTATCCAGACTCTGAAATTAAAAAGCACCGCACAGGACTCTACTTCAACCCTGTACATGAGCTCCAATGAGGAAAACAGTTCCAAAAACCTGTGAATTCTCATCACACAACCCCTAAATGCTTTCTTTTGCAAGTTCCAACTTTGTCAAGTTCATAGCAGTTTTTGTACATGTTGCATTTACACATCTAAAGGGAAATAGGAATGAGTTTTCAGGGATGACCTCTCAGAAGGAACTGCTAAACTAGATTTTTCTGTCTTTAGTGTTGGTTTGTTTTAAACTAATTAAGTAATTTTAAACTCTCTAGACTTTTCAATTTTGATTGACTTATCTCAATTGCTTACATGTAGATACTGTTTGATATACGTGTGCAATTAAAGAAATTATAGTAAGCCTGCACTGCTCAGTATTTGGGGAGGTCTTTTTCTTGTACACTCGCGGAGCACAAAAAGTTACGTGTGTTGTGGGTGGATTGGTACATGTATGTAACATCCTGGTTCTTTTTTAAAATCCCACCCCTCACTCCTTCCTTGAGCTAGTTTTAAACACTGAAAGGAAAAAAAACCCTGCTAAGTCTCACACAGCACTGCCTTTTTCCCACTAGCTCTATCTAGTGGCTGGAGGCATCCCTGGGGACAGGCGCTCAGCAGCCTCCCAGCTACTGACAATGTCTCTCAGTCACCTTGTGCCACACTCAGACGTGAGCTATTAATTTGTGCTTTGTGGCTCAGCCTCGCTCCTGATTTAGGGCAACATAAACCCTCCTCAAAATTGCAAAGAATAAATTAGTTTACTAATTTCACCATTAAGAGTTTATCAACGTGAGCACTATTTCAACCATCCCTTAATCAATCACCATTTTCCGTGTTTATCTCCTCTTCAATTTTTACCACAGGGTTCCATACACATCAATTTGCCTGATGTTCTTCCTACATATGTTTTAAATTACTTTATCATTGTATAAATTTCACAGCCATTAAAAGGCTCTAATACCAGAATGGCTGACATGGTGTTAAAAATTGGATTCAATTCCACGGGGTAATAAATTGTGACCTAAATCCAATCTCTCATGGGTGACTGCAGGATACAATGAAAAATTATTGCTTTGTCATTTTTACACTAACACAAATATACTACAGAAACTAGAAACTGCCAGAAAAATGAGAGGTAACTGTTCCTGGCTATTTGTCACTCAAGATAATGGACTGACTTTGAACAGCAGTCCTGGGGTCTAGAGGTCTGGGGTGGGATCAGCTCCCTCCAACCTGGCCTCACGGTCTCTCTGGAATGGTTGGGAGACGGCACAGAAAGCTTCCTTCAGCCGAAGGCAGCTGCTCCTACAGGCCGAAAAGGTGGCCAAGCGCCTAAGCCTGAGCCAAGGCCTCGGCGCTCAGGGCTTTGCTCTGCTGTGGGTCAAATGCGTGGTGTTTGGCCCGCGTCTGTCCACTCTGAGCCCCGACACGGACTTACAAGGAATAAACGAGTCAACGTGGCTGAAGCACTTAGGATCAATCGATCGATTCTTGTATATTCTGTGATCCCCGAGGAAAGGCTAAGTATTAATACAGAAGAGTTGGGGCTGTCAGAGATTTCTGGATCTTGGAATATCTGCCCATACACAACGAGCTGTCTCAGGGAGGAGCCCGAGTGTAAACGGCTACCAATATCTCACTTAACCCTTAGACAGATAGCACGTGGGTAAGCATGCAGTTATTTTTAGTGCGCCTGTGTCTGTTGCAGAGGTCAGAGAGGAACTTCCCACTTGCACAATCAAGTCAGCCCTCAAGCGTGTCTGGATTTTAGTGTGTTTCAGATTTTATATTTCCGGATGAGGGATGCTCGACCTGCATGTAGGATCAGAGGCCTCAGTTTCCTGGTGTTTGGGGCAGATGTGGTCAGTGTCTCCCTTGGCTCTCAGGCAGCTGTGTGCAGAAGGGGCCACGTCGCAGGGAGGTGAAGGCGTGGGCTTTAAAGTCGAGCAGGGCTGGGTCTGAGTTCAAAGTCTGCCTCTTGCCATCTTTTTTTTTTTGGTTTTTGAGATTGGGTTTTGCTTTGTAGTTCAGGCAGGCCCTGAGCTCAGCCTCAAACTCACATCACAGCAATCCTCCTGCCTCTGCCTCCCGAGTGCTAGGATTACAGGTGTGAACCACCACGCTCAGCACTGTGGTATGTGGTACTGGTTGCTGCTGGGTGTGAGTCTCCACGCCCAACATAGTATGTGGTCACCGGGGGATCGAACCTGGATCCTTGCGCTTGCAAGACGGGCGCCGGAACCACTGAGCTAAATCCCCAGCCCTCTCGCCAGCTCTTTACCCTGAGCCCTGAGGCTGTTCTCCCTCTGTACAAAGTGGCTGGGGAGTTCGTTTTCCTCCACACCCTGAGGAGGCTGGAGGAGCTCTGGCTCATGAATTGCTCACCTCCCGGCGGCGCTCAGGAGGGACCTGGGCAACACGAGTTCTAGTGTCCCAGTCGTGCGTGGGGCTGGGGAGCCGAGCGACTCATAAACAAAGATTTGGCTCCTGCAGCCCAAGGGAGCTGTGGATGACTGGAAAGTCCACTGCCAAGTGACTTATGCTCCAGGGGACAGGCAAGGTTGTTTAGGCCCCACTCAGAGACTCAGGAAAGTGGGGTACAAGGACAGACAATCACAGAAGGCTTCCAGAGGAGGCGCCAATGGTGTGAAGTCCTAGAGCTTGGCTGTCAAATGACCGGAGAGAGGAGATAAAGCAAGCCACGCTAACAGGTTTGTGCAACGATGCATGAACTGGTGTGTTTGCTCTGGGTGTGGACGCACCACTCTTGCTCAGGACCCTGCAAAAACCATTGTCTAGGCTCTATCTGAGCTGTTTTCAGGGTCCTGAGTGGCGGTCACACAACCAGCAACACCCAAAAAAGGAAATGGTCACAGGATAAGACTGTCCCCTTTAATCCCCTCATCCTCTATTAGCCTTTCCCCCCAGCACTAACTTTCTCTGTTGGTTTTTCTTAGGGAATTAAGAAAAGCGTGTGAAAAAACTGGCTCCTCTGCCCATCTGGCCACTTCCAGAACCACACTCAGCTGCCAATCAAGAGACAGCCCATCACCCAAACCTAGTCCCTGCCAAAGACAAGGAGTGCTCTTAGTGATGCGGAAGGAGTGACCTGGAGACAAACATTTTCAGTCTTCTGCTGGTGGCCGTGGCAGGTCCAGTACTGCAGGGATATTTCTATTTCTCTACTCTGTTCACTTGGCTCTGTGCAAGGAGATCTTCATGTGCCCCTAGGAAGACGTGGGGAGGCCAGGCCCTGCTGTTACAGAACTGCTGTGTTTTCATGGGGCTGGAGGGGTCAGACTGAGGCCAGGGACCTGCCAAGCAATGGATGTTTAAACATCAGTGAGGCCTGGACATCCCAGAATGGAGTCTGGAGTACAGACTCATACTCTGTAGGGGACACTTGATCATGGGCTGTGTGCAGTTTGAGGGCAATGGTATGGGCTCTACAGAAAAGAAAAGAGAGAAGACAGAAGAGAAAAGAGAGGAGGGGAGGGGAGGGGAGAGGAGAGGAGACCCATGCCTTCGCCTACCCACTCCTGGCGTGTGAAAGACACATATATCATACCCTAAGATTTTCTGCTTCCAGGTTGGTCCCCACAGTCGATTTCTCAACACTCGAGCCAGGAAGGTCCTGGCTAAGCAGGACCGCGACACCTGCTCCAATCGCTCCAGAGGCCCCCCGACCTCAGCCTGAGCCCAAGGCGTTCCCATCTCTTGCTACCGCAGTTCAGCTCCTAGCCCTGGACTTGAGTCATACACGCTTGGGAGGCTACCCTCCTAATGTTCTATTTATCCCGCCCCCTTCCCGCAACAGCCACCTGCTGGCCTGGCACATAAACTCCATGAAGACAGTTTTCTGTTTTGCCCATTGCTTTTTTCCTGGCACCTGAAACACCACGCCTGGTACACAGTAGCCTCACAATAAATATTGGCTGAAAGAACGAACCAACTCAGAATCTACAGAGACTGGAAACCATTCCACTTGGATACAGCTCAAATTCTTAGCAAATTGTTCCACCGTGAGATGACGTCTATTATAAATGACCTGTTCTCCACCGGTCTCTTTAGGTCACTCCAACACAGTCTAGTCCTAGTTGGTTCCTCTGAAATCCTTGAGCGCAGCAGTTGGTCTCTGTCTGGCCATGGCCTGCACCCACTGGACTGTGAGCCCCATCAAGGCAGAGCTCTGTCTTGCTCACTATACCCCTGTAATTAGCACCTCACATGGTATAGCAGTGTTGAGGTAGCTGTTCATTGCAGTTCTTGAATCCGTGAAGCAAATTCAACAGATTTAAGTTTGCCTTGGGGTAAGAATGATGTTTAAGTTCAAGCCAAGCATCCACCAGCACCCCTGGGATTTCCCTAACTTTTCACCCAGGTCTAAGAAATCGAGAGGGTGTGAAATCACGGATTCCTTTGTCCTTCACTGTTGCGCTACTTAGTGAGCAAAAGACACTGAGTATCTCGCCCGGTGCCAGCGGCTAGGAGAACCCATGGTTCTGCTCCAGTTTATTGCAGAAGCAGCTTGCCAGGTGGAGAACCTGAATTACTAGTAATCTCAAATTACCTGCTATGTTCCTGGCACCAGAGCCCAGCCTGAAGGTGCCTCCATGTGCTGCCGTGGGAAGGGAACAACCTGGTGCCACAGCAAAAGGTGGCCACGGCGTCAGAGGGGGGGCAGCCACCGAGGAGCTCCAGGGCCCAGCTCACACCGAGACCCACCTCACCGTCTCCCGGAAATGCCAGAGAGGTGACCTTTCCCAAAAGCTCCTTCCAGCCTTGAACAAAAGGCAAGCCGATTAGTCAGGCTCTGGTGGCAAAAGCGCTCCAAGCGATGGTCCACAATGGTGGAGCTGGGGACACTCTCAACCCCCTGAGCTGCTGACGTCACTGTGAGCCTGGGAGGAGGAGGGAGAAGAGTCTGCTAAGCCTGATCCGCCTGTAGAAAATATACTGAGTCTGGGAAGCCCTATGTACACACCCAGTTTCCAAAAGGTGTGCCCACCGGCAGCTGGGAAAGGCATTAATCCCACTCCTCCTGACTCTGGTATTTCCATCTTCTCCCAGCACCAAAACCTTCCGGCTTTGTGTTCAACCTTGGCCGTCAGGGAGCTAACACACCCTAATGACAGCTCTGGAAAGGAATGGCAGCACTCACGCAAGCTGGCAGCACAGCGCTCCTGGAAGGGGAGGAGGGGCAGCGAAGGAGGGGGAGGGGCGTCTGTAATGTTTCCCATACCTACGCATTTAGCTTTCTAAAAAGCCCGGCGGGTGGCAGCTGGCTTTCTCTGTGACTCCAGCCCTGGAAGCGGGGTGGAGAGGGTACTGCAGCGCCTCAGAAGGGAAAGGCAGAGAGAAATCAGCTGCTTGGACCTTGAGACAGAGGTCCACGGGGGACTGCTGGCCACAGCTCTCTGACTCATAGTAAGATGCTCGACAGTGTCCCTTGGAAAACCCAGTTTGAGTGGCCTTTGTGTCCAGAAGAAACTGACAAGCACAAGAGCAATCGCAGGCTCCCTGAGAGAGGCCTTCTGCGCCCACCTCTACTTCTTTCACTCGTCTGCACAGCGCCCACAGTGGCCTGACATCAGATGGCAAAATAAATCACTTACTGGTCCCTCAGGTCTGTCCTACTAGGGGAGAAACTCGGTGAAGGTAGAGCCATCCCAGTGCCCTACTCCGGAGTCAGCAGAGGTGGTGGCACAGGGCAAGGCCTGCTCAGGAGGAGGCATCCCCGCTTTTCTGCCTTGCTCTACCCTCAGGACCTAGAACAAGGTTTGGCAAATGACAGCCTCCAGCTGTGTGTGTTGAGCTAACAATGGCTTTTATATTTTTAACCAGATGGGGAAAAAAATAGAGGTAGAATAACATTTCACAACAAATGGGAATTATGTGAAATTCACATTTCAGTGACCATGAATAAGATCTTACTGAAGCACAACCACTTAGGTCATTTAATTCTGCATTGTCTCTTCACACCACGATGGCGAAGGTAAAGAGTTGTGACGGGGACCACGTGGCCTGTAAAGTCTCAAACGCGCATCTGGCTCATGACAGAATCACGCTGGGCCCTGGCCCTGAACACCGCCTGGCAGAGCACGCGGCTCATGGTGCAACGTTCTGACATGATCCAGATCATCACAGTCTCCTCCCTGCCCTAGGAAGTCCCAAAGCACACTGGGACGCATATTGTCTGGCTCCCTCCAACCATCGCAGCCTCCTCCTCTAGCCGGGCTCCGCGCCTCTGCCAGGGACAGAGGAAGGCAGATGGCCCTGTGCAGACGTGGCCTCGGGAAGCAGCCAGCCCCACCCACCTGGCTGGGGATCCATCTGGCTTCATCCTTTAACTTTCCCCAGTTGTTCCCTCATTTTCTCCTCATGGGCCACGTAGCAAAATACCTGAGAGACAGCAATGTCTTCTGCTGACAGACGGGGGAAATTGAGGCACTTATCCTGAAGCCACTCAGCCGCTGACCCTGGCATCTGTGGGCCTGCTGCCCCCCTGCTTGGCCGCCCGCCACGTCTTCTAGATGCTCGAGTTGTGTAGTCACCCCACTGGCCCTGGGCTGTGTGTGGCTCAGGAGACAGCCCTGCCCCAGCTGGCACTGCCATCTGCCACTCTTTGCCCCCTCCCAAGACTCACTTAACAGAGTTTTGGGGCCTGCAGAGGATGCCGGGTAAAGAGGGTTAGGCTCGGCGAGTGCGCGCAGCATCTCTGTCTAGGAACTCCTCTGTGTGATCCCCAGTGTTGCGCAGATGTCTCCACTCTTCAGCCTGGCAGGAGACCTGCGTGCAGCAGCACTGAGTCACTCACTGGAGAACCTGACCGATGCGGAGGGCAGCTCGGCTCCGCTGCCGAGTCTCCCCCCGAAGGAGCAGGGACCCTGCTCTTCCCGGAGCTCACTCCTCTCCTCTCTGAGCCGCTGCTGCCCTGTCCAGCAGGACAGGGAGAATGACTCACCGCCCTCACCTGGCACAGCACGGGGAGGGGCATGGAAGGGCAGGGCGGGGCAGCCAGGAGCTTTTTGTAGATGTTTTAAATCAGGACGCAGGGAAGCTGCTCAGCCTGCAATTGACACAGATCTTGAGGGACCTAGCAGCTGGTCCAGCCTGCTTCTCGTGGTCTTTCCTAGGAGAGAGTCTATGACAACTGGAAGGGGATACGGAGGTGTAGCCCAGGGTAGGGGTGTCACCTGTGTCAGGGCTTCTGGTCTGGGAGGCTTCCCTGAGGAGTTCCCTCCTAGGCTGAGATCTAGAATGGCAAGAGGGGGCTGGGGATTTAGCTCAGTGGTTCCGGCGCCTGCTTATCAAGTGCAAGGTCACGCGTTCAATCCCTGATACCCTCGGTGAAGGTAGAGCCATCCCAGTGCCCCCCAGTGCAGATGTAACAGCTGGACCACAGGAAGGGAAGATATAGCACAGGGTGATAAGAACAGGGCTCTGAAGAGCACAGACAACTGGTGAGGTGCAGCTGGGCCGCAGGATGACCCCCTCCAGGAGGCCTTTTGGCCTCTTCCTTGTCCATTTGCAGAACCCTTCACTGATAGCACCTGTCTGCTGTGCTACGGCCCCTCGCGCACTGTGCATTCTATACGCACCCTCTCATGTTCGCCTGCAGCCCTGTGATGGGAGGGAATGAGTATTTATGTCCATTTTACAGATGAGAAGATGGAGGCACCTCAAGGTGGGGGTCACAGAGCTAGTAAAAGCAGAACGAAGATACAGACCCAGGTGAATAGAGACGGTCTGTGTGGAAAACTCCCTTTCCCACTGCAGACTGCCTTTGCCCTTCACCCTGGTATGGTTGCCCTTCCACAAGAAAGGAAGACCCTATCAGAGGAACAAAGGGCCCAGGGCGGTTCTGGAGTCCCAGGGAGGGACAGATGTCTAGCTGATTGTGCATGGATATATGATGGTGGCACACAGCTTTGTGGCCACACTGAGCCCAGGGCTGGGTGAGGGCACTGTTTTGTGGCTGGCTTCTCAGGTCCCTAGGGGGCAGAGCATCCTTAGAAAACCCTCAGTGACTGTGCCTGTACGTGGATGTTAGTGGACGGTCCACAGTCCCTTCTGCCCGTGTGAGAACAGATGTACCCACAGCTTCCTCTCACCTCCTTCAAACTGCTTTCTCCAAGAGACAGAGAATGAAGGCGACAAGTCGCAAGAGCCCAGAATGTCTCACAGAGAGCAAATGGTTCCCTGGGTTTGTCCACTCCACCTCTGGGGTGAGTGGGAACGGATGGAGGGGGCAGACGGTGCTGGGGGACAGGCACAGAAACCTTTTGCAAAATCTGTTTGCTCTGAAATTTTCCGACTGTTGCAGCCAAGGAACTGCCTCCTTGCTTACATACTACTTTCAGCATCCTCAGGGCCACAGCTCCTGTGACCGATGCCAAGTTAGACAAAATGATGGACACTGCGTGTCCCTGTGTGTGGGGGACATGCGCAGTGGTAGATTTCCGCATATTAGATTCCCCCCTCCTGCCTCCACTTCCTTACTTCATGGGGCATAAAAGGACCACTGGGCTGAAGCTCAAATCCCTCCTAACACAGGGAATTCCGGGTGTCACGGTTTCCAGAAAGGGAACACAATCTCCCTATGGGGTGTAATTACATCTTAGCTTTCTACAGAAGAATAGTTTATGGCTTAAATGCTATTAATTGTAAGCCGTTTTGTTCCACGGGAAGTTGTTCATTGATAACTACCCAATTAGAGTTATTTTGCAATTAGTCTATTCACAGTAAATTTATTGCAAAAGGGGGAAGCTGCGGTGCAGCAAATTAAAGCCTTGCTGGGGCTGGGTGTGCAATGCGCCTTAAATGCCAATCTTATTAACCAGCCCAGAGGTCCCTGGAGGTCGTGGCACCTTTAGTCCGGGTATGAAGCACCCCAGGGAAGCCCTAGCAAACTTTTGCTGCAAAATCACACTAAAGATATCTCAGCAGAAGTAGGGAAAGGTGGCAGACTCTGGCTCAGGTGGTGAGATTTTGATTTCTTATTCTTGTGGACCGTGTCAGAGCAGGTCTTGCGGTAAATGTACACGTAATGCACAATACTGGCCTGACATGCTTCTTGACTGAGTCCTCAGCCCTCGCAATCCTCTGAAATAAGCGTGATCATGTTTACCCCGCTTCATAGGGAGAGACGTCAAGGCACAGACAGGTCAAGCCACTTGCCTAGAGTCCAACAGCTTAAGCAAGGGAGATGCGGGACTTGAATCCAGGGAGACCAGTTCCACAGCCACGTTCCTAACTGCTGTCAACATGGGCGACCTTGTTCCCTTCTGATGCCCTTCCTCCCCGCCCTCCTCGAAACCATACTGAGGACAGAGCGTGTGCAGAAAACAGCAGGACAACTTCTAGGGACTCAGAAGCCAAGCCTCTTGTTCCTGAAGAGAAATGGACTTATAGGAATTCAGAACCCTATTACCAGCTCGATCATGCATTAGCCATGTGTTCCTGGCCAACATCTAGACCAGTGATGGCAAACCTTTAAGAGCTTTCAACAATACAAAGAGCCTGCTGTGGCACGTGTGCCCTAGGTTTGCCAACAACGACCTAGACTCTTGGAACAAAAGAGGTTCATAACCAAATCATCATAGGACACACGTGAGGACCCTATGATAGGACATGGCGGCCCATGTGTTCATACAGATGGTCCCTGGCTTAGGAGGTTTTGACGCCAGGTTTTTTAACCTGATGATGATGCAAAAATGAGTTTGTATGACTGTCTTCTCCAGTTTTGGTTCAATAATCAATAGATTACACTTGCTATTTAAAATGTTACAAAGCATGTTTTTTTCCATTAGAGGAATTCACTCACCTCTGGACTAATATGAGTATTTAGCATGCTGCACGTAGGCCAGGCTAAGTTCTGACGCTGGCTAGGTTAGGTCTATAAAGGGCATTTCCAGCTTAGTGGTATTAGGATAGATTTACCCAGATATCACCTCACGACAAATTCAGAAGCATGGGATTATAGGGCTGGTGTTTAACAGAGGGAAGCAAACGATGGATTCCAGGGCCAAGTCTGACCTGTGGGATACATTTGCAAATTAAGTTTTATCAAAACCTAATCATATGTATTTGGGCTTTGTATTTTCACTATGACAACACAGTTTAGGAGTCAGTGGTGACAGAAACGGTATAGCCAAGGACTCAAAGTCATGATTTGGCCCATCTCAGAACATGGTAAGATCCCACCATCATTTTCTTGGATGGGCATTCTACTCAGACCTCTGAATCTTCCCCATCAGGCACTATTCAGTAGAAGACTCTGGAGAGGTCCTGCTGTACTTAGTTATGCCTGTATTATACAACATGCTAAGACCAAGGAAGAATACAGAGGGCAGCCACCTTGGGTCAGGTCAGGGTGACATGATGAGGGAGAAATAAAGATTTTCTTCTGAAATTTCTGTTGAAAAGAAAGTATGGCACAGAGACACGTTGGCTACTAAAAGATAGATATGAGCATGACTAAAATGTTAAAGGTGCCCCCTGATGCACTGTTTCTGCAGAGGGGACACAAGAAGGGTTTAATGTGTGTCCCTCCAACTCTCTCTAGTCACTCAGTGTGTGGCCAGCACCTGTGTGATCAGAGCTTTCCACCCTGCTATTAGTGGTAAGCACTGAAGGGAACACAAGTATCCCTCTATCGGGATGGCTGATCCCAGCCCCACCCCCGAGGAGGCCAAAATCCACAAATGATCAAGGCCCTTAGAGGGCAATATTTGTACATAACCTAAGTACATTCTCTTGTTTACTTTAAATCCTCTCTAGATTACTTATAATACCTTATACAATGCAAATATAGCTGTACTGCTTAGAAAATAACAAATCTACACCTAATACAGATGAGAAAAAATTTTAAAACAGTTTCTGTATTCCATTTGCTGAATCCATGAATGGGGAACACACAGATACAAAGGGGGACTATGTTGGAAGTGAGGCAGCATCTAATGAATCGGTAGATCTTGCACAAATCTCTGCCCATATACAAGCCTCATGCAATCATTTGCTCAGAAGCAAGTGAACAGACGTTTCTGTAGTGGTCTTTGCGTCTACTTCTGCTGAGGAACCCTGTTCACATGCACCTGTAGATGGGTGTCTCCTGTACGTGGACAGACAGGCGACCCAGGATCTGCTGTTTCAGGGGTTTACCGGGCAAGCCTTGCCTGCTTCCTCAATGCCCACACTTGGGGCGAAGCAAAAGCCCTCATCACCTCATCCAGGTCTGTGTTCCTTCTAAGTCATCTTTCCTTTTCAGTGATAATCTGCTGTCTTTTCTGGAATCTTTTCTCCTCACGTAGGACCAAAACAAAGCCATTTTGGTCTTTGAATGTAGACACCACAAGGTATTCTGAACCCTTGCTGCTTGGGGAGGGATAGAAGGGCCTGGAGGGGCCCAGGAGCTACCTGTGAAGCGGGCCCCGGAGCAAAGCCGAGCTCTGAGTGCCTGCTACTCGCTGGCTGAAGGAGGAAGCTGGGATCAGAGAGGGGACTGACTCTCCCCATCCGTGGGCGGCTGAACTCGTCCCACTTTGCTCCTAGTGGCGCCTACTCGCTTCTTTGTAGAAAGTGCCTTTTAGGTGCTATCTGCCTTCCCCATGCAGGGAACCACTGGCCGGAGCAGTACAGACTGAGGAGGCCTCTCTACGGAGAAATGAAACTCCACAGTACTTGTAGGTCAGCTTACAGTGAACCAGAGGTGGGGAGGGGACGTCAGGGACATTCATACAACAAAAGACTCAGGGCTGATATCGCAGCCGGATGACAGCACATGAGGGTCCCGCATTCTGGGGGGTGAGGGTGAGACATCTTCTGCTGATATCTATGTATTCAGGAAAGAAGGCTGAGCTCTAGAAATAAGACTTAATCAGGCTAACACTCTGTCTCCCGGGACACCTCGATGTGTACTCTAAGGTCACTTACAAATGAGAACTATTTTTACGTGGCTCATGTTAACATACTTAGGCCTGTGGTCTCCATGCCAGCCTCACAGGTGAGGATGAGGGTGGGCAGTGAACTGTGAAGAGCCTGACACACAGTTGACACTCACCCAGCAACCGCTGTGAAGTCCACGGTGTCTGCCAAGGTCTCATGGCACGGCACAGTTTTAGATGGGAGTCAAATACCTGTGACTCACATATGCAAGACTCGCCCCATCTTCGAGGGCAACTCTATCCCCTCCTATGAACCCCCACTGGGCTCTGATTGTGCTGCACAACTCATCAAAAGACCTGACTTATTACTGGGTTTATCCACACATGGGGGGGAGGGATGGAAATACAGCAGCAAAGGAATAAAAGACAGAAATCAGGTAAGATATAGGAAGGAAATATGGGGGAGGGAGCAAAGGCGGGGAATGAAGGAAGGAAGGAGGGAAGGAAGAAAAGAAAGGAGGAGGGAGGAAAGGAGGGAGGAAAGGAGGGAGGGAGGGAGAATACGAAAGGTTGCTCTTCCAGAGCCTACAAAGTCCACCCAGCCCACCGGAAACCTTCCAGATTCCATCCGACTTCACCGACGTCAACGTCATTCTGCTCCTCTCCCTATCAATACAGCTGCCTCACTCCTGCAGCTTTCACGTGGGCCCAGATACCGTCGCAGTTTTATCCTTTGTCATCAAGGCAATGCACTAACAAAAAGTCAACGTGACACTCTTCTGATAGGGTACTTGAGAATCTATAGAGCACTCCCAGCAATCAGCTCTAGTGGGCCAATCTGAGATCGGACACATACAGCCAACTGTTCTCTAGAAATGGAACTGATGGGGCTGGGCGGGGAGAGGAAGTGGGGCTGGAACTTACCCTCCAGGGGGCAGAAGCGAGTCACCTTCTCAGGCATGAGCAGCCCCAGCTTGTGGCGGCAGTAGGTTTCCCCGATTTGCTGTCGGCAGTACTTGGACTTGGAGCGAGACAGGGCGGAGACGGCCTCCTTGCCCGAGATGTCACACTTGGGTGGCTGCTCGTACTTGGTCTCCGGAGAGCTGCCGCCGCTCTTCCTGAAGTGGGGCTGCCTGGGAGGGTCCTTCCCACGGCTGCTATTGATGGCAGCCTTCCCGCCAGCAGGCAGCGTGTCCTGGGGGCCCTTCCCCAGGACCGAGTGTCCCTGCCCTTTGTCCTGTGGCTCCAGCTTTCTCTGCAGACGGAGCTTCTGTGCACTCGGGGGCTTCTTTGCTGACTCTGGCTGGTGTTTCTGCTTTTGAGTCCTGGGTGCAAAGTTGCTGTTGTCAATGTTCTCGAAATCCTTGGGGACTGAGTTCTCGTTGTTGCTGTCTGTCCGCACTTTCTCTTTGGGTCGGTGAGAGAAGTAGCCATCCTGGAGGGGAAAGAGAGGATATGCAGAAAACAGATCAGACTGAGCCACTGTGCTAGAGAAGTAGGCTAGCCTTTAGAGGTGGGGTGGGGATGCGGGTGTGGAAGTCTGAGTTGAAGCTGCTCAACGCATCTTTGCTATTGGCTTAAATTGGCAAAGACTTTTCTCTCTGGGCCCATTTCCCCACGTGGACATGTGAGATGTATCCACTAGGAACTAAGTTTTCTTCCAAGCTTTCATTGACTACGGCCGTTACTATGATCCGCAATGCATCGAGTTGGCCTCTTGCCTTCGCCAGACATTTCTGCCGCTGGGTAACAAATATTTTGTTCCAGATTCATGTTTAAATTCCAGCAGAAAGTGCCGTGACAGTTTATTGAGAGGTTGGAAATGACACAATCAAGTTATAAAGGAAGGAAATATAGTAGGATATTATATACATCCCATTGCCTTTGGGCCGCGCTCATATATCTATGCCTCTAAGAGAAATCAGACTTGAGCCACTGGCAGCCCAGATGGTGCTGGAGTTGGTCTGTCTCAGGGAGGAGGGAGCAGGCTGAGTGGCATGACATGCACAGAGTCCTGGGAGAGTGGCGACGTGTGGCACGCGTGTCTGAGCTTTAGCTCTTGATGTTGGGACTCGGAGTTAAACTTCTGAAGTCCCTTGGTTCAAAAGAAAGGTCAGAGGTCACCGGAGGCAATGCATGGCCTGGAGCTCTCCGGAAAGGTGAGCCCCACGTTCGGCTCTAGCCTGGGGAGCCAGGTCCTGACAATTCCTGAGTTCAGATCAAACGCCCTGAGGCATTTCCCATACCTCATCCCCATGCTTTCAACCTGAAAGGTGCACACTGTCTGGGAACACATTCCCAGGGAACTCGAGGCACAGAGCACACAACTGGCCTATAAATCCGCCCTGTGGTTAAGGATGGGTGAGGAGTAGCACCATCGTTAATTTGCTTTTTCACGGGTGCTGATGGACAAAGTCCCATCTCCCTGAGGGAAACTGGTGTAGAGCAGATGCCACCAACCCCAATAAGCAAAATCAATCCTGCCTCTGCCAGTCACTGAGTTTGACGGCTCCGTTACTGCAGCCCAGTCTCCTTATGTCCATTAATACAAGAAGTAACTGGACTGTTACTCCTCCCAGCAATCCGAGTCTGCTCTATCCCCTACAGACAGCGACATGAAGGAAGTGTCCACCAGTCCATAGGAGAGGCCCGGCATGCACGCCCCTCAGCAATGTGGCTCTTCATACAACCATTTGCAAACACAGTGAAGCAAGAAGTGTGAGTTAATTACAGGGAGGAAACTGGCACCGAGAGGTTAAATAACCGAGTTTAGTGAAGACTTAACTCTGTCCTCCACCTCCTCACCTGGAACATGGGGAGGGTGAATATATGTGAAACTTGTGCAACAGGCCGCCACCCAGAGCAGAAGGGAACATCAGCAGTGAACGCGGACTTGGTAACTCTACGTGAGACGCTGGCCCTCAGCTCTCTCCTCCCTGGTGGCCTCCAGCTGGGGTACAGAGGGGTTAGTACCTCTCCATCGTGACTGACTGGTCATGTCTCCTCATTCTTAACCAGTCCAACTCTCTCACCTTGGGTTATTTATGCAAATGGAACCTTTTGATTTATTTTATTTTAACATACTTATTACAATGATTGCACATCCAAACGTTGGTGTGCCAGCTCCAAAACTCTAATCGCTCTGCTGTTGCTTTACCTCAAAGCTGTTGCTAGAATACATTTCTGTTCTAGAGAAATAATTAAATCCAATAATGTCCTCCATTCCCATTCAACCTTGGGCATGTTTAGAGCCAATTTCAATCAGGTACCAATATGCAAAATACAATTAGGCTCGAGAGGCAGGTTACGAGACCCGGGCTGCTCTTACTCCAACACCTGGGTCTGCTTCGGCCTTTCCAGAGTTCTCTAACATTCCCACTTGGGGATGGATTTCTGTTCAGCGTACTGCATCTCAGCCCCCAGTCCCTGTTTCTGAGAGCTGAGGGTGGGTTATTGGGTTTTAAAAACTATGCACCGGTGGATAAGCCTTTGCTCTTGCTGTTTGTGTAGGAGCTCCGGCCATGGATGGGGGAGGTCCAGGCTCTGGTCTTTCTTTAGCAACATCTCATTTTCCCTGCTGTAACAGGATGGGTCCTGCATGTGTATTCCTAAACGTTCTCTGCATTAGTCACCAATCAACATGATCGACTAGCAGAGCTCACTGAAAACAACCTGATAGACTTTAAGACACCAGAAGGGAGACCCACAGGGTGTTCTGCGACTCCCGGCCTCATCCTCCTGCCGGGTCTCTAGCCATCAATGGGGTGGAACATTTCACCTCTCTCTGCCTTAGTTTCCAGGGGGCTGAGAATGGCACAGACCTCTGGGGACGGAGAATCCATCATGCAGTGAACATGGTGCTCTACATCTCTAGGGCATTTAAGAAACATGTCTCCTAGGGAACATGCGTGGTGCTCGTGCATCATGGGCTCTGTGCACACACCGGCCCCTTGATCTTCATGATGCCCCTGGGCAGGAGACACGCTAGCATTTTCCTCATGTTTCAAGTGGGAGCAGTAGATAGTGGGAAGTAAAAGGACTCAGTCCACATCTAGGATGATGAAAGAGCCAGAATTTGAACCCAGGCTAGGTCTGGGAGCCAGCCAAGCCAATGCCACATGACCGCTCAGCAGTTAAGATTAGGGGACAGTGCCAAAAGGAAATCCTGGCCAGGTGCGCTGCTCAGACAGGACGGCACCTGTGTACCTGCTCACTGTAGTCAGTTCATAGCTGCCTTTTGTGCCGGGTGGATGCACAGCCGGCCGGGGAGCTGTTCCCTGCTGAACTCTGTGTCGGAGGCTTCATTCCAACAGTCAAGCCTCTGACAGCTACTGGGAGGGACGATGGGGAGAAGCCTGCACCTGCTTCCAAAACCACGTCCGTGCCAGGTTATGGAGAGTGGCTGCACAGTACACAGGGCTATCCCCCATGAGCACATGCAGTCACACGGGCTGCCAATTCAAACAGGTGGCATGGAAGCCCTCACCTGGCTCATTTCCATGCACGAAGCAAGTGGCCTGGTCAGCACTTAGCAATGTGTGGGCCATGCTGGACATGGGCATTCCTTGCTTTAGCAGAGCCCTAAATAATAAGACCTTTGTAATTTAGCATCATGCAAATGGGATGTAAGGCACAGCACAGTGGGCGGAGAGAGGGCTGAGTCTGAATCCAGCCTCTACTCTTAAGCCTGTGATGAAGGGCAAGAAGTGTAACCTTCTCGACCCTTGATTTTCTCATCTCCAACAAGAGGGACTAAGAAGACCAATGTGCATAGGCAATGCAGGTCTAAACTAATACAGGGCACTGATAATTCATTCTACTTAAGGTCCTTTAGCGTGATACTTGATCTATAGGCAGCATTCAGCAAGGGGTGGTATGCTGCTATTCGGCACAGAGGATCAGGCCCAAGTCTTTTGGGCAAGGTGGGGTGAGGAGGTGCCATGGGTTCAAATCCCGACTCTAACACGTGGCTCGCTGCATGACCCTGGATACGCCACCTCACTCTGCCTCTCTTTTCTTCTCTGTGATATGGGAGTAAACATGCCAATGCAGTGGAGTTTTTTGAGAATTAAATGTTAATACAGTCCCTGCCAAACATCCAGTGAATGCCTACTGCTTCATAAACAGCCGTAGTTTATTCAAAAAAAGGAAATGCACGCAATGGGGGCCTGAGGTAGTGATTCTCAAAGTACAGTCTGGGGACTTCTGGGGACCCCGAGCAAGACCCTGTCGGAAGGTTTTCAAGGACAAACTGTTTACATAGTAATCTGGACATGTCATCTTCCTTGTCCACTCCTCCGTGCACGAGTGTGCAGTGGACTTTCCCAAAGGCCATGTGACGTGTGATCCGCAGTGGTTTGAAAACAGCAGCAGATGTGAGAATCCAGCTGTCTCCTTTCTATTAAGCCAGACATTATGGAGATTTGCAAAAATGTCAAATGATGTTTCTCTTCTCAAGAGTTTTTCTTGTGAAAAATATATACTTTTTCATTAACATTTTTGCTTATACAGGCATGTAATGGGTTATTACTGTTTTATAGGGAGTTAATAAATGGGCATTATAGGAAAGACTCAGTATAAACACCAATATGTAGCAACCGACAGGCCTAACCTACCTAATGACTGCTCTGTGAGAGTCCTCAGTGTTTGGGGTGAGAGAGAGTACTGAGAACTGATGCCATTTCATGTACGAGCCATCCTAAATATCTACTCATTCGTGAAATTAAAAGGTTAGGATTCGTTTTGTTGTGGGCTTGCCAAGACTTTCTATTTGTGTTTTATCTGCATGTGCAATAAATACAACAGAGAGGAGAGAGACAGAGAGAGGTTTGTCAAGTGAAGAGGAAGTGCTCTTAGTCTGTTTTTACAAAAAGAAGCAGCAGGGACTTGGGGCCCTCAAGTCCCGAGCCATGTGTAGGGAAGGAGGCTGTAGAGAAGGTAGCCACAGAGCACTCCCCTACTCCCCTGAACTCCCGCCAGGGTCCTCCAAACCCTTTCTCCACTTGGCTTGGACCTCAACCTTGGCCTGCAGACACGACAGCAGATACTAAGACTTTGTATCTGCTCAGGGCCGCATCCCCAGAATGAGCCCATTTCCCTAAAAGCACTGCCTGAGAAGACGCAAGGTCAGGTAAGAGTAGCCTGCTTGTTCTGGCAACGTCTGAAGGCAGCCCCGTCTCACTGTCTCTAGGAAGGTGGGAGCCTGACTCCCAGGAGCATCGGGTAGCAGATCTAGGGGGATCTGAAGGGGAGCAACGCTCCTCCTCCCTGTTCTTTGGATCTTTTCCTTTCCTGACTCTCCTGAACACCTCTGCCTCCTCCCTACCCCTTACCCTCCCTTTAAAATGCCCAGTTGCCTCTCAACAAGTCAGTGGGGTTCTGTTCTTGTGGGCGTCTCTTCCCTACTGCAACAGTCACTACTGATTAGATCTGTCCTGGCCACTTCTGCCAGCGTCTGGCTTTGCTTGCATCTGACACTGCCCCAGGCCACACAGCTGGACCTCAGTCCTGCAGAATGAGGCCTCAGGACCAAAGCCCAGGAGCCCTGGGGAAGCTGACTTGGAATCCGTCACTGCTATGCCCCCTCCTACCTCCTGACCCCTCCAGGGCAGGGAGAACCATGACCCCTTGAAAGACGTCCAGCTGGATGGTGCAGGAAGAAAGGATGGCAAGAGGTGGCCAGAGGAGGAGGGGGTGGGGAGAGAAGGAAATGGGAAGCCTGAGGAAGTGGCAAACACGAGCTACAACTTTGACCCCAGGCCCAGTGCGTGCCCTCTCCCTCCTTGATATGGTTTATTCATTCCTCCAACCTTGAAAAAGCTGGACACCCTGCCGGATACTACATCCTGGGAGGCCTGGGAGGACATCACGCGGAGGAAACTAGGCCAGGCACAGAGAGACACATGTGGCATGACCTCACTGACATATGCAATACTCTGACAAAGCTCCAATGAACAGAGAAGGAAAGAATGGTTGCTATGGGTGAGGGAATAAAAGATATGGCTCAGAGAAGTCAAATTTCCACACACATGGGCTGGGATGGAAAAGTCCAGAGACCTGATATACAAAGTGGCCTACAAAGTTAATAAAACTGTGTTGCATTAGGGATTTTTATTAAATAAGTAGATTTAGTTGCTCTTGTCACGATACAAGTAGTGGCAAGATGATGTAGATATAATCCACGTCAGGACATGAATGATTTAGCCATCTGAACATATCTCACAACAGCATGCTGCAAAGCTTAAATGCACACAATACATTTTATTCCAAAACTAATAAATAATCTGAAAAAGTGGGTTGGGGTCAGTTAGGACAATCGACCACCTGTCCGGGTCAGCAACGTCCTCTTGGACCACAGCTGAATACCTGTTTGCTCACACCCGTTAATACTGAATGTGGCACTTCAGTGACGTGACAGCAGAACTGTGACAGAACGTGCAAGGTAGGTCTCCCGAACCCAAATTGGTCTTTCTGAAGAAAACAAGGTGACACTTTCAGTGAGAAACTAAGGCTGAGCCAGGCTAGTCCAAGTCAGACACTGGGTGAATGTGGGTGTCAGAACTGACATGCATGGGCTCAGGCACTAGGGGTCCCTCCTCTCCCCCACTATTTTGGAACAAAATGGCTACACCCGGGAGGTTTGCGTAGGGAGGCTCCAGAACGCTAACATCATCTCTTAGGCTGGTCTCTCCTTGAACACCATTTCGCAGAGCTGGAACGTTCCATGATCCCACATTGACAGCCATGTTACCCAATGATGGTGGTGGAAGAGAAGGGGAGTAAACACCCCCAAAGTGCTTCAATATTGACATTTCCCAGAGGCTTCTGAGATAGGGCTCCTGACCCATGGCACCATGGGCATGTGGCAACACATAACCCTTTATTAGAGAAAGCTTTCCTGACGCTTAGCAGCGTCTGGGACCTTCTACCCATTAGATGCCAGTAACCACCCCTTGTGACAACCCCCACGTGCCAAAATGTCTTCAGACTAGGATCAAGTGTGTCCTGGGGTCGGGGTGGGGCAGCCCCCCTCCCCTGACCCCACTGAGAAACCCACTCCAGGTCTGGGCCAGCAGACTTCAGCTGTTCTTTGTTAACCAGAAACTACCTTTTTCAAATTTTAAAACAGAAACAAACAGCCCTCAGGAATTAGGCAGAGTGACCGAAAGAGAAGAGGAGGTTAGGGAAGAGGGTAGCCGGGAAAGGACCTCAGTTAACCAAAGAAAAGGAGTTTCCGAAAGGGAGGGAGGAGCTGGGAATGATGGGTATGCAGAACTATATACAAAGAATGACAAGGAGGTGGGTCCCAGGTGGGCAAGGGCGACTCTGAGGACAGGATGCACATTCACTCAGGCAATGGACAGTCTTGAACCAATGGCACGTCCCTTAATATGCCATTGGTCACAATGCGACCAAAGGACCATCAAATGCACACGATACGTGATGGACTCTGTAGACTGCTTTTGTCTGTCTGGGTTTTAATTGCTGCTCATGTTTCCAAACCTGAAGATTTCACCTAAAAATGTGGATTTCAGTTCTCCCTAGAAAAAGACACCTGTAATATACCTATTAATATTGGGCTTAGGTTTCTACAAGCAACAATCATGGAGGGACTGAGTAGCGGCTTCCTGGACTCCAGAAGTGGCATCTGTCCTACTGGTCACCTCACCCTCTTCTAGCCTGACCTGTGTTCCTGTGCTCGCCCCTGCTTGTGGGGTATAGCACTGCTCGACATGAAGCCAGATTCCTCAAGTAACTTCCGCCTGCTGCCTCTTTCCTCACACAACTCAGAGTCTTTGATGAGCCCTGTCTTGTAGGATATTCTGAAGCCATGCGGTGGCACTTCCGGTGGTCACAACGATTGCAGCAGGCTTCCGGCTCTTGGTGGGTGAGCAGACACCGGATGCTCAGCCATATACAGGAAACACACTGTTCAGTCTCCTGTAGGACTTCTCAAAGTTACCAGATGCCACGTGAATGAACAACTGATTTGTAACTTTCTGAGCCAGGAACCCACATCAGATTTTCAATGTGACACTAAGTATGTATAAATGGTTTTCATGCCACGGTTTTCTAGGAAAGTAACTAAGGTAGCAACAAGGGTAGATTTTACACCATTCAAAATGTAACCGCAATTTCAGAAAATTTCAACACCCAAGGTTACACAAGCTGTGGCCGTTGAGTCACCAGCGAACATTCCTGTTACCCATCTGCGTTTGTAAGTACTTGGTGATTCGTCATCCAGCAGCTGACGCTCTAGGCTCTTGCTGCACAGGTGCGGCCATGGGTCAGAAGCCTCAGCATCACCTGGGGATGAGGTGCTACATGTGCAGAACCTCAGAGCTTCGCCTGCACCACCTGGACCAGCTCAATCAGAGACCACAGATCGACAGCATCCTTGGGCGATTCTTCCGCACACTGGAGCTGGTCCCTTCCTCCTGTCTCCATCTCTCCGTGTTGGGCTGGGATGGAAACCAGGGACTCCACGTTAGGCACGCACTATTACCACTAAGCTACACCTCCAGAGTACAACTTCAAGTTTTGGAAATGCCAGTCCAAAGTTGTACACGATTACTCAAGTAACAAAATATCTACTGTTTGCTTGTAAATTACTTTTATATATTTGTTCATCATACTATTTCACACTGATCTCTTACAAAAGAGTCATGGGTATAAGTAGGTTACAGTAAAAATGGGTTTCACTTCAGGATGATTGAAAAGAATATTTTTCAAATTTTCTTGCATGGGTGTGGTCAGGTGTGGTAGTACACACCTGTAAACCCAGCTATTCTGGAATCTGAGGCAGGAGGATCACCAGTTTGAGGCTAGACTGAACAACTTAGTGAGACACTGTCTCAAAATAAAAAAATTAAAAGTGCTGGCAATATCACTTAACGTGAAGACCTTGAGTTCAATTCCCAGTATCACATATGCACACACCAAAAAGCTGCATATGACCATTTTCAAATACTGATTTATTCATTCTAGCAATTTAAAATATTTAGTTAATTCACTGTAGTATGAAGAGCTGAATCCAGGGCATCTTACAATGCTCGTTAAGTGTTTAATGACTGAGCAGTATCCTCAGTCCTTTTTGTTTTTTGAACACGTTAAACACATTATCTGTAAACTCCCCAAGCAACTGTCCTGGTCAGAGGCTATTAGAATGTATGTTTAACAGGTAAGATTACAGAAGTGCGGAGAGATGAAGTAACAGGTTTCAAATCACACAGCACAGTTATAACACACCTCTGCCCTCTGCTTCTATGGGCTCTTAGCAAGGAGCCCAGCTAAGTGGCTCCCACGTCTCCCAAATGACCCCAGGCCAACACTGTCTCCACTGAAGACCCTCAAAAGAAGCAATCGTGGTGTATGCTGAACCTTCAGGGAAACTCCGGAAGCACAGAGTTAGCCAGAGAGCTCCTGCCTCCTGCCCATGACTCTTTCTAGGTTTCCCACACATTGCTACCACTCTAAGCAGCCCAAGTCACAGTGTACTCCTCGGCCCCTGAGGCTTCATTTTCTTCACCCCTCCTATACTCCCATACAGGTCCCCAGGGACGTGCACTTGGGGAGATAAATGGGTCTCTCGTGATGAAAGACATCTGGCTCTGCCTGCATCTGCTGCCCCTCCCCCAGCACCCTGTCACTAGAGGTAATGAATGGCACACTTTTGAGCTCATTACCAGGAGCCTCAGAAGAAATGGAAATGCTCACAAGCCACAGACATAAATAAAGGAAGATGCCTGTAAATATATACATACACACACACACACACACACACACACACACACAAATTTATATCCTCTGAAATCCCCGGCCATTTGGGGTGGGGAGAGAAAGAAGAAAGCTCCTAATATTGTCATCCACATAATTTCAGAACTGAGCTATCCCAGCAGCAGCCAATAAATTATTTTTACTATGCAGAGATACAAATGAATATGCTGCTGTCGCCCCCTAAATCTCCTTTACGAGCACCTGTTTGCTGGGGCCGCCGACCAGGGACAGGGGCTTCCAGGCAGGCTCTTGTCCGACCGGGTCCTGCTGGAGCCTCCAGTTTTGCCAGCGGCTCCCTGCCAACCATAGGTGTGCCACTGATGCTCTCCATACACGCTGAGCTCAGAGGACACTGGGTCTGCTGCAAGGGGACAAATGTTACAGTGACAGCAGGGCGTAGGCCTGAGTTTCTGGAAAAGGATTTCTGTGCTGTGTACTGAAGTTGGCTGTATCTGGACATGGCATGTCCCTCCTTGGTGGCACAGACCACTAGACCCTGCCATCCTCCCTCGAGCTCCAGGGAGAAGATGCAAACTGCATCACACAAAGGGGAACTGTAGTCACCGTGTAAGTGACAGAATGGAGTGTCTACTCCTCAAACTGTCTGAGCCAGAAGGGAGCAAATGGGAACTGCAGTGACCCGGATACGTGGCCAAGGGCACCTGGGCAAGGGCTAGGCAGGCTCTGGAGTCACTTTTCCAGATGCACCATGAACCGTCAGTCTCGGCTCTGCAGCTGCAGGAAAGTCAGCTTCTTCTCTGAGCCTGTCTGTCTCCAGTGCCAGAAGTTACATTAGCCAAAGCTCACAGGTTTGATGAGGAGATAGGCTGGCTCAGTGAGGGCAAACGCATGTCCAGAGAACCAAACACGAGTAAAAGGTGACTGTCACCAACATCATACACCCTAATTCCTCAAAGGCTTTTTTCCCCCCTACTACTAAGGTCTAAATCCACATGCACTTTACCCCTAAGTGACATCCCCAGCCCTTCTTTCCTTCCACCCTTTCTTCCTGTTTCTCTGTCTCTTTTTGTCGTCTGTCTCTCTCTCCCTTCCTTCTCCCCCAACACGATCCAAGCTGTCCTTGGATACGTAACCCTCCTCCCTCAGCCTCCTCAATAGTTGAGATTACAGGTCTCCACAATCGCAAGTGGCTTCTACAGTGATCTGTCACGGATCCACTCCCAGAGACTTCCTAACTGCTGAGCACAGGCTAGCCACTAGGTGCAGGCACCGAGGATGTGTCTAGGACTGGGCCAGATAGATAAGACAGAAAACCTACCACCAACCCAGGAAACAGCACATATGTAGCAAAGCCAGGCAACCGTCAGCCAGCTTTGTCCACCCATTTTAAAGACTCAGTAACTGAGGCTGGAAGAGGTTGTCCTTCAAGGCACAGGAGCCAGGACTGTCTCACCTCGGACAGTCGGGAGAACTGGACAATGGAACAGAGGCGGGGTGGCCGGGTGGTGGTGACAGGAAAGGTGCTTTCTCCCTCCATGATCCCTCTGGTGCTGACCCACACCATGACACTCTCCCCGGGACCTTGAGCTGTCCAGGCTGGAGGTTGACTCCCTGTTGAAAAGTTCCTTGTTCCAAGGGCTAAGCGCTGGTCCCTTGGCTGGTATGGCCAATCGCACCCGGACTTTCAAAGTCAGGTGGACCCAGACAAGCCCTTGATAATCCTCAGACAACCGGTGACACCCGGCAAGAGCTGGCTCCAGGGATTTGGTGGAGCACAGGTCCTCAGGCCATTAGCTAGCTCCTTCTGTGAACCTGAGGAGATTCAGCAGCAGCACGGACCTGGAAGCTGCCCTTCTTCCTCAGCTCCCGGAGGCCCCCTGAGCACCTCCTGGGGCTCTTTTGCCTTCGCTGACCCAGGCAGAACCGTTGCTTTTCCTGGAAAGACGTGTTCCGATAAGACTCTTCACTTAAAGTTCGAGTCAGCAAGCGGAGCCTGACTTGACAAAATCCTGACCACATGCTGGGATCGCTGCAGGCTTCCTAAAGAGCAAAGCTCTGCTCCCTGTCCCCCTGGCACGGTCCACCTATCATCGGTGCTTCTGCAGGTCAGTGTCAAATCATCCATCAGTCACAATCACTGTGTCAGAACGCTAGTGTTTACCCGACACGGTGACATTTAACCCACGTATTTATCTTCGGCAGTGAGGGTCTGATTAAGTTCATTCCACGTAAGAGTGAACTGACTATCGGAAAAGTTATGTGATTCACCCAGGGTCACACAGCTGGAAAGGGGCGGGTCTGTATGGTTCTAAAACTCATGTCTCATTGAACTTCACAGGTTTCCGTCTGCACAAGGAAGCTCTTCCGGGAATATCTGAAGTCAGAGTAGAGATAGGATGGACAGGAGGTGGCCAGGCCAGCACTTCCAGACAGAAGGGCCTCGTACGTCTGGGAAGAAGTCGGGTGGCATTGTTCGGTGGCTTGGTCTAGAACCTCACTCTGCAACCAAAAGGCTATTCAACTTCTAAAGGAATATGGAGGACAAGTTTTTAAAAATATCTTCTAAGATGGATTTTAATATTTTTCAAATACTGACTTTCTGGTGCTGTGTGATTGCACACACTTGTGATCTCAGCCCTGGGAGGCTGAGGCAAGGGGATCACTGTGAGTTCAAGACTAGCCTGAACCACGCAGTGAGACCCTGTCTCAAAAAAAAAAAAAAAAAAAATTGACATTTCCAATGTAACTTATAGAATAATCAAACACTTGCCAAAAAAAACAAAACACAAAAAAGTAACCCTCCCCAGTGCACCAAGTTCACCACGTTTTATTTCATTCTTAATAGCAATTAGATGTACAGATAGAAGCGAAGCACCTTCGTCTCTCAGGGTGCATCTGTCATCATTCCTGTGTTTTTATACTCTGTACCAGGGCTACAGTTTGGACGTGGAATGCCACCCAAGGCCCATGTCTTCAAGGCCTGCTCCTCAGCCCGGTGTCATAGGGAGGTGGTGACCCTGCAGGAGGTAGTCCTTCTGCAGCAGGAGGTCTGAGGCCCTGGGTGGGATTTCTCTCTTGCTTTCTGGCCTTGAGATGAATACCCTCATGCTGCTACCTGTCCCCACCACTGCCAACATATACTCCACCACACCCGAAAATAACAAGTCTGCCTATCACAGATTGGAGTCTCCAAAACAGAGCCCTAGACCGCTCTGATCGGCTCTCTCAGAGACTCGTCACAGCCACGGCGAGGTGACTCTCAGCATGCACATGGCCACCTGCAACCTACAACACTGTCTCCTACGCTTGGAAGACTGACAGACCCGCACCGTGCTCATACATACCTCGTCTGCCATTCGCTTGTTCCACTCAATACTGTATTAGCATTTCCACCCTTCCGATCCCTTGCCTTGGTCTCAGGCAGCACAGCGCCTTGTAAACCCACAGGCGTCGGTCCTCTGCTCTCAGCCCCGCTGCCTGATAATTCACTGGGAGCTTCACACAGGCTTCTGCTGGGTCCCAGTCCTGGAGACGCAGATTTAGTGGGTCTGGCCTGGGAACTGGGATTTTTATAAAACTCCTGGGAGATGTCAGAGGGCAGCAAGGGTGAGGGTCCTGGCTTCGCCCTTCCCGTATCAAAGGGCAGCTGTGAATTGGATTCATCCCTGCTCAGGTACCAGACCAGCCAGAATGGGTGGCAGGCTTTGGGGACATAGCACCTGGATGCACTACGGGCTGGGGTCCTGCTTGACCCCCTTGCACTCTGTTAGTATTCTGCAAACCAGGCATGTCAGGCTAAAGCGGACTTCCTAATGCTTTCCCTGTTTGCTTAGCCACTTTCTTTGGCTCATGTTTAAACTTACATGTTCATATTGGTAAAGGGGACATTGATCACCCTGATGCCCAAATTCTGAGCACAGGAAAACACTGCATTATTCACCTGCAAGGGGCCTGAGCTGCTTGTGGATGTTCTGGCTTTGGAGGACTTCTCTTCGTTCCACAGGGAGAGGTACAAATGTTAGGGAGGTGACAAAGACTCTACACCAGGCTGAGATTTTGGTGTCGTCAAGGACAGGAAAGGCGGTCATCTTTTCCCACAGGATTCAAGCTTTAGAATCCACAGAGCTCTTGCTAAACCCCCAAATCAACTTGGTGCCACCATAGTCCACGTACATAGCTTGGGAAACCATGGGACTGGTCAGTCCCTTGGTCCCTTATCTCACTGATGCTCCAGGATTTTTAGGTTTCTGGAGCAGAGATTCTACAGCGAGAAAAGAGAAGGACTCTTCTCTTCTTCTATCCCCTCCTCCTCCTCCCCTTCCCATCTCCCAATGGGGGCTGGGGGAGGGGCCCCGGTCAGCCATGCCTCCCGCTCCTCAGGCCTCTGTGGGCGCTCTGCCCCTCTCCACAGATGACAGTGTTAGCGCTCAAGAGCAGCTCTTGTGCATGCTACAAACCTGCCTAAGCACCCTGTGTGAATTAACTTGTAAACCTCCCAGCAGCCCTGGGAGCATAGGCTCTCACCATCCTCATCGTAGAGATAAGGAAACTGAGGCGGGCCAGGTGAGGCGATGGGCTGAGGGCCTCATCGCGGTCCCTGGCGCCTCTCCACGGCTGCTGACCTGTTACCCATCCGTGACGGCCAGGCGCTGACAACTTTCCGGTTCTAACCGCTCTGAAGCTGGGACTGTGCTGAGGAGCAAGGAGACCCAGGAGACACAGGGAAAACATTTTTAGAAATGATTTCTGACAGGCGACCAGATACTAAAATAAGAGCATTTGGTTTGTCTTGCTAGCTGGAGGCAAAACTCAGCTCAGGTGGGAGGCTGTGGCTACAGGCTTCGCGCAGACACTGCTGGCTTGCCCTCCGCAGGCTCCGCTCTGGGACGGGCTCTGGCACCTCTGGGTCTCATCCTTACAGAGGGTGCTGGGCACCTCTAGCTTGGCTTTCTGTCCCTTTCTCTTCCTTTGTTCCTTTATTTTTCAGTACTGGTGAATGCAACCAGCACCTTCACCTTGAGCTACATCCCCAGCATTTTTTATTTCCCTTTATTTATTTTTATTTTGAGACAAGATTTACCTAAATCACTAGGTTGCCCAGGCCGGTCTAGACTTTGTGATCCGTCTGACTCCACTTCCCAGAGGGCTTGGAGTATAACTGGTGCCACTGCAGCTTGGGTTTCTATGGGTAGGACCAGTGGGAAGAAAATCTTGTGCTTTCAGGAATGCAAATGTGAATGTGAGAACTAACTGGATGACTTCAGTGCATATGGAGCCCAGGGAGTCACTATGATGGTCATAGAAAATAGGATGAGTAAGAGAGCCTTGGGGAACAAATACTTGTAGCGAAAGCAAGAGCCAGCGCTTACTGCACACTCACTCTATGTCCCTGCAGCCTGGCGCTCCACGCATCCTGCCATGCCATCCTCACAAAGGTTCTCAGATGCAGCTACTACCATTCCGAGTCCCACTGAACCCATTCACATGGCCAAAGCCACGTCTCGCGGTCGGGTGGCTCTGACACAAGGTATGCAGGACTGTTCCAGTAGGTGGCACAGGACAGGCCCAGCGGGCAGCCTGACCACCCACTGGTGGTCCAAGGCAGCAGAAGCGTGTTAACAGACAAGGAAACCGAGGCACAGGAATGATCACCGACCTGTCCAAAGCCACACACTTAGAAGCATTAGATCCAGGGTATAAATTCCAGGGGTCACCACTTCCAAGTTTTGTGGATATCCTCACATTTCCAAAGTCGGCCAGGAAGGACTGGAGGTCCCCCTGGAGTGGGTGGGAGGGAAGGGCACAGCCTGTCCCTGTGCAGAAGGGAGAAGGAGCCGGCCCTGGGAGCTGCCAGGCTGGCACACAGGAGGTGAAGCCCAGCCAGCAGGAGCAGATGGAGCCCAGGCAGCAGATGTAATGCAGTTTGCTTTTTCCATATGGTTTTCTGTTTAGCTGTAATAAGTGAATTGTTCTTTAATATCTGTCAGGAGCATAAACTCTGAAGGCCAGGGGCAGTCAGACAGAGGGACAGAGGGAGGCTGGCTGGGCTGTCTCTCCGCATCTCTGGGGAAAGAGCAGAGTGTCAAGAACGATGCTAAAAACAGCTTGGTCCAAGTGTGTGTGAACACACACATGCACACGCACACACATGCACTCACGCACACATGCCATGCCCACTCTGACAGCCAGGTTCTCTCTACAGTCTCTGTGAGCCCGGGTCAGCGCTCTTCCTCAGCAGAGGTAGGAACTAAGTAGAGTTTCACACTTTGCCTTGCACCAAAAGGAGAAACAAAACAAAAACAAATCAGCTTGATTCTGAAAAGATCCACATGGCTCGAACCTCTCTGCCTCTCAGGTCCTGCAGAGGAGCCGGGGTCACCTCCCGACTTGGGATCAGCCAGAGAACTCTGGAACGCTGTCTTTGTCCCGGGGGGTGCACGGGTCCTGGGACACATGGCTCTAGCCACATTGCCACGGGGGTTCATGATGGTGTTTGTGGACAGTAGTTTTTTCTCAGCATATTTGCATATGAAAACTAGGAGCTGTAACTCTCAAACAGTCTGGCCAACATCACGGGTCAGGCTTGTGATGTGGCCAGCAGCAGCAAAACGACGACAAACCCATAATTCAGCAAGCCAAGACGGACTCTGATTCTTACTGTCCTTAACAGCAGGGAACCAGGGTTATAATGTCAACCGGATTTCAGCAGCATCCTTCACGGTGGGAGACTTACGTCTAACTTCTCTAAGTCTCAGTTTCTTGATCTGTCAAATGGGAGGAAGAAGCACCCACCTCACTTGAGGGAACCTAATGATGAGAAATTCAAGTGTCAGCACAGGACACGGTAGCAGTGAGTGAACTCGGCAGGCACTCGTGGGGTGTCAGCCACTATTCCTTCTTGATGAAGACACTACTTCCAGTTCCTGCATTCATTCCACCAAAATTTGAGTCCTTTTGAGGGAACACACAGTGTTCTAGCTGCTGAACAGTTCACAAAAGATTTGGCTCCTGCTCTTCTGGAACTTGAGATAATCTAGCAACAAACAGTTGTAAAATATGATATGACCTGGCAGTGAATGTTTTAGAGAAAGACAAAGCAAGAGAGAGGCAGGGACTGACGTTTCTCACGGTGGCTACTTTGGCCTCTGGAACAGATTGCAGAAGCACCAGGCCAGAGGCGCCAGAGAGCAGAAACGTCACAACAAAGGCCCCAACACTGACTCGAGCCAGGGCTGGCTAGAGGGTGGGAGAGGTTTGGAGGGCCGGACAGGAAGGAGGCAGAGATGGCAGCAGAGGCATCAGATGCTGGATGGAGGACAGGAATGTAGCCTGCGTGGCCTGGAGCCACCGGAGGCTCCTACGCAGTCTGATGTGATGTGTGAACCAAGAAAGGCGCTTATCGACACTCACCAATGCAGAGGGGAAGAAGAAGGGACAGCAACGGAAGCAGTCTGCTCAGGGCTGCATGGACAGCAGACACACTGCCGGGGTGCTCTGTGGACCGCTCCCAGCTCTGGGAGTTTGGGGAGCCGAGGAGTCTGAAGCAGGTCAGAGGGTGGGAGTTTCTTTACTGGTCTCTGGCTACAAGCTCCGGTGACTAGGGTTACCCAGGACCTTAGGGATGGTCCCCACCCTCCAATGGATCTACATCAGCATCTGAGTGAGTCTCACCCCATGGGGAAGGCTTGCAGCTTACAGCATCCCCTAAGCCTGTGTATCTGCTTATGAATGCTTTGACCTCTGGCTGCAGGTTCCTGGCATCCCTCTGGACACCCAGTGGCGGAACTAATGACTGTGGTATTTTCCACCAGACCTGGGCTCTAATCCTCCAGCCGAGATGGTATCCAGGTGGGAGCCGCCTGTCTGCAGGAGGGCAGTTGGCCTGAGCTCCTGACCAGAGCCCAGACTCAGCCTCTCCTTCGGCTGTGAAGGTCACGCTGTTGCCTGGGATTCAAAACTTTGCCGACATCTCCCTGGAATGCTGCTCCTTGTCAAGCTGTGGTTTGGTGTCTCCTGCCTCTGTCGGCCCCGGTAGTATGGCCCTGACCTCCTGGGACTGTGTCTCCTCTCCCTATGAGGCTGTTTGCACCTCTGATGCAAACTGTCCATGTTACACTTGATTGCTCCTTAACAAGGGTGTAACAGCCACTAAATGTGCCCAGTGAGGGGCAGAATGCACTCACATTTATACTCCCCAAGATCTAGCCCAGTCCTGGGGTGTGTGTAGGTATGTGTGTGGGATGCCAATACCAGCAGCAGCTAGTATGTGCAGTGAGGTCCTCATGCCTCCCTGCTAACCCTTGATTTACATTATCTTCCCTATCCTCTCAGCGAAACCAGGATTTGGGATCTGTTATTTGGAAGAAGCTGAAATTGAAAAGCTCAGAAATTTGCCCACCCCACTGGTCAAGGGCAGGACTGGGATTCGAGTCAGGCTTGTGTAAGTCCACACAATTCCCTTCCCATCGCACTCACTCCGATAGGTCTCCGGGGACAGGGCTGCAGGGCCTGCAGTGATGACAGGTAGGAGCAGTTAGAACAGGGGAGTGGAGGGTAGGAGAGTAGGTGGGTTCTGGCTGAGCCATCAAGGAAGGAGATGGAAGCTACAGGAAGTTAGAGGGAATCCACGAGGCAGCTTTCAGTCAAATGGAAAAGCCCCTGGCTCCCCAGTAAACACGGAGCTTTCTCTCACCATCCAGAACCATCATCACCCATGAGTACCTCTGGTGCCGACTCATGGAAAATTCCTAGCCCAGATCAACCTGCCACTCACCTGGTGGACCAAACCTGGTTTACTGAGCTACTATTTAGGAGCTACCAACTCTGTGCTATGTTACATATGGAGCTTATTTAAGCATCAGGACAACTCCCAAAGGATAAGTATTTTTATCATCGTCATCAGTACCATCAACATAGTTCTTTAGCATCTTGCAAACTCCTGCTAGTACAGACAAATTCATGACTTTGGGACTATTTTATCCCCATCTGGCAGATAAAGAGACTGACATTCAGCGTTGAGATGCCAAACCGACCCACCTCCATTCAGCCAGGCCACTGTTTACTTACACTGCAGGGTTGTGAGAATATTTTTAAAAGGTTCCCCTCACCGGGGGCACCTACCACAGTGAGTCTGGGAGCATGCACACTGATGGCCAGGGTGTAAACTGGATTTCAGCTCCTAACAATCACCTAGCTCAGTGTGTACCTTGAACAACCGTACAGAGAAGCACTAAACCCAGTTATAAAATGGCAGAACTGAGAGACTGTAACCCCGGCCTGACTCGGAGCTAGTTTCTGATCATGTCAATGTCGCATCACCCACTCAGACATTACTCCTTATTTTTTTTTATCTTCATTGCTACATTAAATATACACATCATGATTGCACTCCATAATGGGTATTACTCCTTTTTTAAAAACTCAAGTCTAGATTCATTCCGGCCCGAGGCTGCTCAAGGAGGCAAAAGCTCAGAAGCTGGACCGATCGTCCCAGACCAGACCAGGGGGTTGGGACCACTTTATCAGTCTCGGAACAACCCTGGGTCCCAGAAGGCCCTTCTGCCTCAAAGCATCAGAGGAATCCTCACAGCCAGCACAGTGTGGCCCTTCCTGCCCACCCCGGGCAGCCAGTCCCTTTGCACAGTGACCTTTCCTGATCTGTACTGTCAGGTTGTAATTTAGTCATTCTGAGAATGTGGCTCTGGGCTTCTCCAGCCAAGAGCTCGCTGCTGGGAGTCCTCGCAGGGGCTGGGACTCTACTCACATGTCACTTCCCATTAAGGGTCTGCTGTACGGGGAGCCTGGAGAGGGATAACAGCACATCTCTGCTGAGTGTCCCTGGGAGAGAAGCCCCAGAAGGAGGGGACAGTAAGAGCCAACCAGCCAGCCAAACAGACTCTGAGCATCTAATGAAGCGGTGGACAGACTGGTCCTTCCAAGTGGAGGTGCAATTAATAAAACACAAAAGTTTATATCTGCCAATCACTTAAGAAATAGCAGTGATACTGAATGAGGGTTGAATGTGCCAGTCACTCTATAACACAGTTCACCAGCTGGGGTCCTGTCATCGTTATCCGTCCCTTTTCTGACAGGAATGGAAGCAGACAGGCCCTCAGATAAACAAATTGCCTGTGGGACCTGGCTCAGGTCCCTAGACATTCAGGAGTCGCAGCGGCCAGGATGTGACACAGCTCCTACATGCCAGGCACTGCACACGATTCTCCTGCTACTCTTGGGACTTGTCTTATGATGGCGGCAGTAAGTGATGGTAGTAGATGAGTTGTATTCATGGTCCCAAGCTGTGGTCTGCTTCATCCATACCCTTGGCAAGTGGGTTGTTGACGTTTAGGTCTAAAATGCACCCCCAAAGTCTCATGTGCGGGGTGACTGGATCAGGGGGCACTATACTTATCCACTCACAAGTTTGGAGGTTAAATGTGCTGTGACTAAATGGGTCCGGTTGGAGGCGTGTCACTGAGGGTATGACCCAGAAGTATGTTCATTCTTCCTTCTTTCTCTCTCTGTTTCAGTGCCTTTCCTCCTCTGTGTGCATCTGGCATAAAGTTCCTGCACGGGAGTTGGCAGACTTCGGACTGAAGCCACTTGGAAGAGCTAGCCAAATAAACCTCTTCTTCTTTCACTTACAGGTATCAAACACTTCATCCCAGTCACAGGAAAGTGACTAATACAGGACTTTCCAGATCCTCCTGCCAAGAACACCTTGCACCCTGCACATGCGCTAGCCCTATTGTGCTTTGTCTAGAAAGCACCCTGCTCCAGCTTCACTGCCCGTCACGGCCACGTGGATGAGCTCAGGATGGAGGCCTCCTGCGGGTGAGAGGTCATGAGGGGAGGTCACATGGCCCAGGTGACCTGCTTGCAGGCAGCCCATTTCCAGACTCAGGAGTCCAACTGGTTTAAGCAGAACCGTCCTAAGATCTTAACCATTAACCTGACTCAAAGACTTGGGGGCAGAATAAATTACAAACAATCTTACTGTCTAACCATAGTGACTTCTGGGGTGATCTATGAAAACACGCCAAGGAAACAACCAACACTACATAATGAAGAAACTAAACCCTGGGGACATAGAGGACCTGTCTAAGGCTATCCGGCTAATCAAAGGTAGCAGACAGATCATGCACTACTATCAGACAACCCGCACCCACACCCGGAGGCAGGGCATCTTCTGCAAAGGGCCACCTAAGAAATACCTAAGGATCTGTGGTCACATTGTCTCTGTCGAAACTACTCAACTCTGCCATTGCAAAGCCAAAGCAATGATAAGCCATTGTGTAAATCAAGGGCTGTACTGTGTTCCAATAAAACTTCATTTATAAAGGAGCCAGGGTGCTGGATTTGGTCCAGGAAGTGGTGTGCAGCTCCTTGCTATAACCCACCTCTTGATGCCATCACTACCTGTGTCAGCCCTTCTGAGTTTCTCCTCCCTGTTGCTTCAATTTTTTCCTTTCTCTAGAATTTCTGTGTAAAACCCTTCAATTATCTTTCAGCATTTTTATCCTCTACAGTGTGACACCTGGTGACATGTGACGACTAACTCTAAACTCAAAGGCTTTGTTTCCCCAAGATGTGTGTGGCTCCACCCCCTAATTTCACAGATCTGTGTCATTTCCAGAAATCACTTTGACTGATCTGTTTTCCCACTGTTAGGCTGATCACTCTCTGGATTCCCCAGGTATGGGAATTTTAAGAAGTTATGATTGTATTCTCAACCGAAGACCCAACATCATCACAGTGACAGTGGGGAATGCAAATGACTCCTATTCAGAACATTAAAAATAAAAAAAGCTTCAGATCTGTAGCCTCTGAAATTTGACTTGTTCCCAAAACACTATTACGCTCTCCCTTTAAAAAAAGAAAAAGTAATACAGGAGGGATTTTGAGAACTGTTCCATTACAATTGGGCCGGGTCTCTGGAGATATTTCTCTTGGAAAAACAAAAGGAATGTGACAATGACTTCTAGCAGAGACACCAATTGGAGTGGAACAAACGAAATCCCAGTAACTTTCACTTTTAGGGCTATGTGTCTACCCAGAAAATAAAGTGTTATAATAAATCTCATTTTTTCCACCTCTTTCTTGCTCTTTCTGAATCTTAGTTTTCCTACTTAGAATATAGAAGCTGGTTGGCAACGAACGTGGGCTCTAAGCTTGGCCATTTTCCCTCATGATTAAAAAATGAAGGAAAATTGACACATGTGCTCATAGAGGAAAAGAAGCTCGTCCAATTCAGGGCTGAAGCCATGTCTCCAAACTTCCACCGAAGGAGAGTCGAGGTGAGTCAAACTTCCCACAATTTTTAACAACCTTCCAAGTGAAAATAAAGATGCTGATCGTCATTGGCTTTAATTCTTTAAAGTAAAACTAAAAAAACCCAGTAAAATTAACGAGGCAGAAAGGGCTCCATCTTATATTTCATTGTGGTTAAGACCCAGTTCCGAGAAGAGCCAGCCTTGGTCCCAGGACTGGCATCGAGGGCATACTGTCTAGAGGGTGTCAAGACCATGTTTCCTATGTGGCCGGTGAAGTGTGGGCAGGGCCTAGGCTGCAAGAGGTCCTAGCAGAGTCCATGTCCATAATCCCCCACCGAGCTCCCAGTCAGACCCTTCACCTAGCGCACATGCAGAGCTGGCCGCAGCGCACAGCACACACCTGGGAATAGCGTGGAACACTCTGCGCAGGACATGGAGTGATCACCTCTGACATAACTGTGTGCAGGAAGAACAGGGGCCAAAGTCCAGGGTGCACGCTAGGCTGGCTGCAAAGCCTTCCTTAAGCTGTCACCTGGCAGAGATGGTGACAGCGCTCATTTTCTCAACCTTCAGTTCTGCCACTAAATCTCCATCCTCCTCGGGGTGGATGTCTCCTTTTATAGCGATTCTCGTTCGATCAGCAACATGCAAGAGACAGTACGCATGGCCTGGCAAATGGGGGCTATTTCCCATTACACAGATGTGGAAACTGAAGCCCCAAGAAGGGAAACAATGAGGCCACAGTCATCTACCTGCGAGCAGCATGGTCAAGAATGGGAAGCAGATCGCAGGTTGAAGTCTGGAGCGCCAGAGGGGTCCAAGTCTGGGTCGGTGCAGCACACACCTCTCCCACTCTCTGGCTAGGGGTCCTGCGGGCTCTTTAAGGTAAATTTTGATCAAGCTTCGAGGTCCCAAATGGCCTACCGAGCACCTCATCCTTGAAGTGTGCTAAGGAGGGTCCCGAGGCAGAAACTCTTTATCTAAGGGAAACGTCATACACAAAACCTAGAGTTGGGAGTTGTATTTTGTGTCAAGAGCTAGTTAGCACCGATTTCCCCAACTCACCAAAAAAAAAGCTTAAGCAAACTAGTTTCAAAAACTAAACAGCCAAAAGACAGTGGGAGGAGGAGTGAGGAAAGAAAGGGAATCGGGAGAAAAGAATATGAAAGGGAATTTGCTTTGTGACCAGAAGTAGGATAAGTGTTCCATCAAGTAATAATAGGATGTGGCCACTTGTGAGGTGTGAGCTCTGTCTCTGAGCTTCCTAGCAGGTGATGCAACAAGGGAAACACAACCCACTGTGTGGACTGTGCCATAGAATGGATTCCTCATCTTGCACAAATGGCTCTCTGGCCCTGTCTGTCTCCGTTAGCAGCTCCGTGTGTGTCCTATTTCTGTGTGTTCACTCTGCCCTGTGTCTGTTAAGTTGAGCTGAAATGACTTGCTACAGAGCTCTCCCGAGCAACTCCCGAAATCAGAGGAGGCAATGGGTCTCCCCGCCCATGTCCCTGGCAGAGCCAAGTGTTTATTTACTGAGCATCACCTGAACAGACTGGCGATGAAAGAGAAGTTTAAAACCACTTTGGGAGGAGGCGATGCTGTCAGAATGGCAATTGGAAATGAGGCAGAGAAATTCGACTTAAGAGTGGAAGTGAATAAGAAAAGCACATTTGGGCTGACACGGTCCCTAGTGCCCTCTTGTATAAGGTGAAGCACAGGGGAGCCCAAGACCAGCTCCCCGGCCACGCCCCTCACACCCCACGCAGTCCTGCCTGAGGCTCAGGCGGCCCCACTGTGTATCTGGACTCGGACACGCGCTGGGCAGCTTGGTGAGTGGGAAGGGTGCCGAGTGAGGCTCAGTCCTCAGCGCCTCTCAGCGCATCTCCCGGCACAGCCTCGTCACGTGGCCTGGCAGGCCGGAGGCGCTTCCTTGCCTGTGGCCTCTGCCTGCATGCACTTGGGTCAGAGGTCCTGGGGTTGGAGAGGGGAGGACAAGATACAGCTGGGTCCCCATTGTCTCCTGGCAGGTGCCTCCATGTCACGTCCCGCGTGGCCTTTCACCCTGCCTCTTCATGCTGACCCACGAGGGCCTCCCTCATGGAGATGTCACTCATGGTGGCCTCCACGCTCCTGAGCACGTCTGTACCAATTAAACAATGTGAAGCCTCAGAGGATAGGCCGACAAATCACAGGCTTCACGCTTGGTACTTACAGATTCTAAATGGAAAAACAATCCCCTCCGTAGGAGCCACCCAGCATCCACCCGCGCTCCCCACTCAGCCCCCACAGAGGGGCTGTGGGCGGGGAGCCTGGAAGGTGCAGCAGAGATGAGCCATGCTGGGCGGCAGGGCTGTCAGTACTGGCTCCAGCAACCTCGGCTCCATCGACTGTTGACTCCCTGAAGGATCAGAGGTGTGAGGGGTCCCCAGTGCAGCCTCACTGCGGATGCTGGCCGGGTGACAGGCCAGCCGGGCTGCTCTGCCCCACAGCCTGGGCACTGGCGTCTGCCTCTGCCTGGGGGTCTCTGATAAGGTGGGGGAGGCCGGGGAGGCGCTGGACAACACTGTGGCCTGGGCCCAACCTGACTCACAGGTGTCACTGACAGCTGACCATGACACTTGAGGGAGAAATGATGGGCCTGACGGTGGGCTCCAAGTGTCAGAAGATGCGTTACTGCCCCAAAGGACGAAATAAGCAGAGTTCAGGGCGCTAAACACTCTTTTTGTCATGGTTCCACCACTCTCGTGCCACAAGCAAAACCGCTGCATCAGGTGGACGCAGGGAATGGTTACGCAGGGCGGTCTGAATACCAGTGGCGTGTCTGGCGGCCGCCAAGGACAGCTGCATGATGCGTGCTCCACTCCCAGCTCAGCCTGAGGCCCACTGCCTGTCAACCTGTCCCACCCAGGCACCCTTCGCAGCTGCACTCCCTTTCCCAGTGGGCAGAACATGTCCTCGGCTCTGGGTAGCAGAGTCCCAGCGCGAAGGCTCCGAGCTGCTCCATTCCTGTCGTCCAGACAGCAACCAGTGCGATGATTCATGAAGAACGGTTCACTCAAGAAGCAGCGTATGGGGCTCAGGCTTCACCTCCGGGACTTTCATCTGCCGGGGTGGGGGTGGTGATGGACACACGACACTTCCGCTGTGTAACGTGTAGTGTGGGTGAGGGAAGCGACGCATATGGGGCGAAGACATGGGCAGAGTTTAATAGGGGCTGAGGAGGGTTCTAGCTGGAACAGGTGAGACGTAGGGCCTGCATGGGGGAGCGCACAGGCTGAGGACCTGGAGAAAGCACTGCAGAGAAGGAACAGCTGTGCAGAAGCACAGGGTCGAGACTGTGTCCACTTTGCTGGTAAGGACAAGAAACAGCCAGGGTGGCTGGGATGCAAGGAGTAAGCGGAGGAAAGCCAGGCGTCCCATCCGAGGAGAAGCTTCAGAAGAGATCACATACATCGTGCTGTCCCAGTTCTCAGGAGGGATAATTTTACCCCCATGGGGAGGGGAATCCTGCTGCCTCGTGGGTGAAATCCAGACACTGCCGAGTATCCTACAGGACACGGACGAGCAGGACCCAGCTCCAGGGGTCAGCAAGTGCCAATCCAAATCAAGGTAAGGACTTCGGCTTTCGAGCTGAGCACCCTGGGATTGTTTACTGAATGAATGAACAACTAACTCTACACTTGTGCCAACAATACTAAGACCCATAAATCAGGAGTCGTCTCATCTTCTCTACAAATAGAGTCATGGAGGAAGAAAAGAGCCTGTCTTCCTGCCGAAAGCGCACAGTGGAACTCCCGATTGTGAAATGCCCTACTTTACGAGCAGCGGAAAGGATCCCGACTCTCTCCTGGCCTAGTGACAACAAAAGCCACTTCTTGGAAAGCTGGCCGTGGGGGGGCTGAGGCGGCCAGGGAGGTAAGCAAGGAAAGAACCAAACCAAATCAGGCCGTGGGCACAGCAGCTCAGCATTTGTCCTCCCCATGTGAGACACGAGGGGCGGGGAACAGGCCTGGTGGGGACTTTACTAATTTCACCTCTCATTTCCAAGTCCTGCCAGTCTGAAAGCCTCCAGCCTGCCCTCAGATGCCCTTCATGATTACAGCACAGAGGATCGAGTCTCATTCCTGTCTCTCTGTTTGTGAATAATCAGAGGCTAATTAGCCACATCCCCGTGGGATGAGGAATTAGACGTGCATGACATCTAAGAGACTGGAAATAAAACTGTGAGGAGGATCTGACAGAAAAGCCAGCTGCGGTGGTGGAGAGACACTGGCTGGGCCTGGAGCCCGGGGCCACTGGGATGTGTTTCTCCATGGCCAGGCTAATATTTGGGCCCACACTGAAGACAGAGAAGGGTGTGTCCATGGGGCTCGGGCCTTTCTCCATCAGCTCACAGACTGGTAAATTCAGAGAACCCAGGGCACCACGCCTGGTGGGGTACACCTATAATCCTGGTACTTTGGGAGGCTGAGGCAGGAGGATCCAGGTTCAAGATAACCTTGGGAAACTTCAGCGGCTTAGCAAGACCATGACTCAACTTACAAAATTGCAAAGTATCAGGGATGTAGGTCAGTATAAAGCCTTTGGGCTCAACCTTCAGTAGTGAGAAAAGAAATCCAGAGCAGGTTTTGAGTTTAGCAGGGGCAAAAGGAATATCCCCCAGATGGGAGCCAAACCACTGGGGCTCAAATTCAGGCTCCCTCTCTCTGGTTATGATGAATTTCTGAGCCTCACTGTACGCTTCTGTCAGGTGGGATCAAACAATCACACTCAGGAAATAACTGCAGATTTACCTTCTGGGTATGAGGAAGGAGAGGAAGAGAGGGAACAGAAACATTATTTACAGGTTCCTGGGGGCTGGACGCCACGCTGATGGTTTTGGATTTGTTAGGTTACAGATCCTCCGAACCATCCAACAGACAGGCACTCCACTCCAGTGTGAAGATGCCGAGGTGTGGCAGGACTGAGGTTCCTGCTTGGGCTACAGAGGAGAAGCCACCACCATCTCTCTCCCTGAAGCCCTTCCTGGTTTGGTCATCCCACCCCACACACCCTCGGGAAGCAACCATAATGCCTGGGTGGGTTATCACTGGAATCCTGACCCCGCACCAAGAGAGCCAGCTTTAAGAGCTATCGCTGTTCTATTTTGGGGAAACTAAGGCACATCCTCTAATACCAAATTTCTTAAAAGTTTCTATCTGGTTTCCTGGATAGGTGTGGGTGTCATCTGCAGGGTGGAGTTGGGGGGGTGTTATATCCAGTTCAGTACTAGGAAGTGGGTACCCCGCACCACAAATGTCTTCTGCACAACCACAGTGCACTACAGGGATCCCCTGGGACCTCCTCCTACCAAGTGCTGTGCCCGCCTATTCCCACTGTCCAGATGAGGAAGCTGAGGACAGGAAGTGACATCACAGAGACCACACAGCAGGAGAGTGGAGGACTCGAGCGTTTAGCCAGGTTGGTTGACACGTTTCCCGTTGGGTGGAGGCCCCTCCAAGTCTCTGAAGTGCAAGGGCAGGAGTCAGGAATCCATGAAAAGTTGTTTTGCCTACAGCTGTGTGATCTGGGGAAGGTCAGTTGTCCCTCTCTGGCTTCTGTCTTCATCAAACAGGTCCTCTGGCTCTGACTTCCGGTCGTGTTCTCCATCGTCCTTGCCTGCTGCTTCCCCTGCTGCCTCAGGGTCACCGCCCTTGCTGTTCTCTGTGCCTGGGGAAATCTCCCATAGATATTCTCACCATCACAGCTCAGGCAAAGCTCAGGACACATCTCCCTTGAGACATTCCTTCCTCATAAGGATACACCTACAGTACTACATATGTGCTACACAAGTAGCTAGACAAGCTACTTGGTTGTTGTCTCCAGATATCCATACAACCCTCTTAACAGGAGACAGGGATTGGGTAACAGTACCCAGGTACATTAAATCCCCCTCTGTGCCCCGAAGGCAAGGGGGGATTCCAAGGTGAACCCCGGCCCATGGAATCTGCCTCTACATAATAAATCATCAGCCTGCCCCTCATGTTCAGTCAGCAAATCCAGGCTTCCAGAATGGGGTCGGGTGGTGTGGCCTTCAACCCGACTTCGCAGCCAGACAAGCCACACTGTCTCATTCAGACCTCTCATCCTGTTACCCAGCTACTCCTGGAGGAACTCAAAGAATGAAGCTTGGCTGGACACCTTCAGGGGTAACTGCTATGATGAGTGTCATGGCGCACCGGGCGTTAGTGGCGGGCAACCTGCTGCAGGAAACGCAGGCGTTGTCTGCGAATTTTCACGAACTCACCACGGGGCAGCTCCCACTGCGGTCACTTGTCTCAGCCACAGAAACCCCATTAGTAAAGGCAGGAGAGGAGAGGAGTTTGCTGTGCAGATACTGAGCAGGGACCTTGTGGGCTAGACTTCCCTGCCTGCTAACAGACAGCTGAGTCCCTCAGCGAGGAATACTGACTGGGTTGTTAGAAAAGTAAAAAGACTAGTGACATGGAAGGATTTGCTATCCCTGGGGCCAGGAGGGCCTCAAGCCCCCTGGGGCGCCAGGATGCTAGGCTGTTCCAACCTCGTTGCAATGCACATACCCAGGCAGCGGGAATGGAATCCGGCTGCCGAGACTTCCTATTAATGAGATGAGAATTGAAGTTCAAAAATAAACGGTGGGGAGTCTTGCGGGGAAGGAGCAGACGACAAGAGCATAAACGGAGCGGGGTGGGGGGTTCGGAGCGGGGTGGGGGGTTCATACCTAAGTCTGTGATGGGCCAGGTGGGATTTAAGGGTCAGAAGATCAGCACAGGTGATAAGAAAGCAGCGCATGGTGACCCTGGAGGGCTGAGCTCCAGGCAGGTGCCTCCGTGCTCCCGGCAGGCGCTATTTTTTGAAGAAGTGCAGAAATTCATTTGTGGGCATTTACTTGCGCTTAAATAAAATGATCAGTGGGTGGAGCAGACTATCATGACGGTGCTTTTCACTGTACAAGGCCGGAAACCACCCCTGTCCCGGCTAGCTGCTGCCTTCTGTCGAACACGGCTAATAAAAAGAATGTGGCGACTAGACAGGCACTGAAACAGAGGGACTCATGGCACGGGGAAGTAGAAAGGCCAAGGAACGTAACAGCTACAATCACAGCAGCTATATGGCAATCCTTCAGGCTCAATTCCACTCCCCTCTTAATAGAGGTTCAACTTTAGGCAAGTTCCTCTATCTCTCCAGGCCTCAGTTTCTTCATCCATCAACTACACTGCTAAGAAGAAATGATTTATCCGCAGCACGCGTTCTCAGTGGGGGTGATATCCCCCAAAGAGGGCAAAAGGTGCCTGGGATGTGTGAGTGACGCCCTGACGCTCCGCTGCACACGCTCCGTGGGACACAGTCAGATTCCTCATACTTAACTTCTCTCATGAGGGGGAACTTCAATCAAATTAAAATTTTCTTCCTAGGAGGGTGATAACGAAAAAGCACCCTGAATAACACGATCTAAAGTGCTCAGCCTGGCGTGAGGCAGAAGGGTGGCACTTACCCTGCAGCGAAGGGGGGATGGGATGCCATCCTGCTGAGGCCTTCATCGGCCCCACCAAGGCAGGTGATGATGGCTGACGCCAGCCTCACTGTCTGACCAGGAGCCCCAGTCCACAGAGGACACGGTGAAGGGGAAGCCGGGAGCCGACTCCGAGTTTTTCCCTCGTCCATGTCCTGTCCGAGACCTTCCCCTGTGCCTGGAAGGTGACTGAGGAGCCTGTGGTCTGGCCATCCAAGACCTGCCCCGAAGTCTGTGCTGAGTCACACCAGGTCAACTCAGACCAGGTGGTAGGACACAGCCACGCCCTGCCGGGCTCCAGCCTAAGATGTCACCTGTGGGCTCGGTGTGCTGTGACCGCCACCTGCTACTGTGAGCAAGCGTGGGGCACGTGGGTCCCTCGGTCCAGAGCTTCCCCTAAGGAGGCCCCGTGGGCAGATCTGCGCCCAGACAAGTGTCAGGAATAGATTCACCTGCTCTGACAACTCTACGGACTGAGGGTGGTGGGAATATAGCTTTACTTTCCTGCCTGGCTGCTAGGAAACTCTACGCCAAATCTCTGGCTCCCCCGTAGAAAGGTCTTTAAGGAATGCGTCCGATGTCAGTTTTAACTCTGAATTCCACAGCACTGTGGCATTTCTTTTTTTTGCTTCATTTCTAATTTACATGATCTTATTTTTCACGCATGCCTCTGTAGATGGCCACAATCCCTTCTTGAAACAGGGAAGGGTGCAAAGAGAAACGAATCAACAAACACACAGAACTGCAGAAAAAGTCACCACTGTTAAGACTCCTCCACTGAGTGAGCAACCCAGGGCCCTAGTTGTTTGGGAAGGAGCGAGTCAGTCTTCAACCCAGACTGGAGGTGAGGAAGAGAAAGAGTAAGCTCACGGCAGTGCGGGAGGAGAGCGGGGCTGGGGCAGGAGAGGCAGGGAAGCGGGGACAGCAGCAGTTTCGGCAGTGCTGGTTTCAACCAGGAGTTGAGCCATAAAATTCTTGGCTCATTCATTCATTCATTATTTCACTCATTCATTCATTTATTCATTCATTCATCACTTACTATGTGCCAAGCACTGCTGTCTGCACAGGAAGCAACGGTAAACAAAAATGACCTAGTCCCGGCACCAAAAGAGATGATATTCAACTCAGGAAGGCTGGCGGGCCTCCTTGGTGGACAGTTTTATCAGAACCCTGGCACCCCATCCCTTCCGCCGGGTCAGGGGAATTCACACACGGTCTGGGGCAGGGCTAGCCCGTGGCCCCCCCACCCCAAGGTTTACTGGCTCATGTTAGCTGCTGTCACTGTTGCTGTTGCATTTTATTTGAGAGTCTATAACATTTTCTCAAACAAAAATGAACGTCGACACCTTTGGAAGACCCCAGTCAGTCATCTATAAAACTGGCAGCATGATAGTACTATTGTGAGGCTTCCACGAGAGAGGGCACGGGAAGCTCTGGGGGAAAAAAGCCAGGAACATGACATGGCTGTGCTTTTTTTTTTAAGGTTTTATGAGACAGGGTCTCACTTTGTGGTTCAGGCTGGCCCTGAGCTCAGCCTCAAACTCACGTCACAGCAATCCGCCTGCCTCTGCCTCCCGAGTGCTGGGATGACAGGTGTGAGCCACCACACCCAGCACTGGTATGTGGTACTGGTTGCCGCTGGGGTGAGTCTCCACACCCAGTATTGTTATGTGGTTACCGGGGATTGAACCTGGGTCCTTGCGCTTGCAAGACAGGTGCCGGAATCACTGAGCTATATCCCCGGCCCATGGCTGTGCTTTTTTTATTCCCATTATTACCACCACTACAGTGGCTGGGGAGAGTGGGATACTTCTTCCCACAGCCCTTTAAAACTCCAGTGAGTAGGAAGTGGATGTGATCCCTTTGTCACTGGCACCTGGATTTGAATAATGCAGGTATTTCACAGGCTACTGAGCCATTTTCTCTTGGTTTTCAGATGAATTATTTTTAATCACGTCAGTATTTCTAAAACTGTGACTCATCCTGTAGTTAATGCACACGTATGATTTATTAATTCCCATCTGTTGAGAATAAATTATGTGCCAGGCTCTATAAATCTATGAACTCAGAGCATATGTAATGAATATGTAAATGGATGTAAATATACACATGTTTACAAACATACATGTATAAACACACATATGCAAATAGCCCTCTCTTGGTCTCTGTGGGGATGGGTGCCAAGATCCCCCATGGATACCAGAATCCTCGGGGGTCTAAGTCCCTCACATAATCAGATCACATCATTTGCATCTAACACATGCAAATCTTCTTATATGTTTTAAGCCATCGCTAGATTATTTATAAAACTTAACACAATGGAAATGCTAGGTAAATAGGTGTCATATTGTATTGTTTAGGAAATAAGTCTATCTATGATCAGGAAGATGGCGTATTTATCCCCCAAATAATTTTGATCAGTGGTGGACTGAATCCCTGTGTGGATACAGAGGCCTGCTGCTGCGTGCACATGCACACGTACATGCACGCATGTCATCAAAGTCAAGCTGTCTTGGAGCTTACATGGGAATGGGGGAGACACACGACAACCCTACAGAGTGTGTCAGTAACCAGAGCTATGAATAAAAACAAACCCTATAGAGGGACAGAGAACGGCAGCAGTTTGCAGTTTTAAAAGCTGTGGTCAGACGAGCAGCCCAGATGACCTTTGGACAGGAATGGAAGCCGGTGGGGTAGAGGTGTGCTGGGATTTGGGAGCAAGGTGCTCTGGGTAGAGGAAGGGCAGGTGCAAGATTGGGTCTAAATATGACTATCTCCAGCAGTATGCTTTTTCTTCTTCCTCCTCGAAGCTGTGAGCAGCCCAGTGCTATCCTGGGGTTGCACAAATACTTCCACTGTACAGGGAAAGTGTCGGGCGAAGTGACTGCTCAGATCCTAGCTGGGCAAAGGTGCATGGTGGAGAGAATGTGACACGTGGCACATTTCATTTCAGCTGGTTCCTTACACACGGTTCCTTCGACACGGCTGCCACATCTTCCTGGCCCTACATCTGCTACCTCTGTCCAAAAGTGGCACCTGTCAACCACCTGGTAAATGCACAGGTAAGATTTTTTTTTTCCTCCAAAAGTCATGGGAACCAAACAGGTTGTAACCAAGTTGCTGAACCAGTTAATCCTGAAACAGTTATTTCCTTGGCCTTGGTGACTAAAATCAACTGGGAAAGTGCCTATTTTCACAACATGTTCTCAAAGCATACAAGATAAATAAATCTATCTGCTTATATATCCTTGAACTTTACACAGTCGAAGAGAGCACGGGGAGAGGACGTTATGGGTTTGGCCAGGAAATTCACACACTGCTCCAGGACAGGCGTCCTGCTACAATTCTTGGTAAATGCATTAAGAACAGGGCCACAGGCTCCCCAAAGAAAGGACACCAGGCAGTTCAAAGTAGCACAGGACAAGTGCTCTGAAAGGCCACCCAGGCTTACAGCTACACTCTGCCTATTGTGGGCCAAGACTCAGATTTTATCTCCCGAACTCTCCCTGGTGAGTGCTCCCCTCCTTGTAGCAGCGAGGGGACAGAGGCTCGGAGTACCTCTGCCTCCGAAGCTCACCCTGGTCCACAATTCTCCTGCGCGTCACCGCTGGGAGAGGACAGAAGGTCGTCTCAGACGAGGTTCACTGGGAGGCCGGTGAGTGTGCTCAGTAAGAGCCTGTGTCTCCAGTTCTTAGCCAAACTACCTTCTCTACCTGGGGGTTCTCAACTTTTGCCTGAGTCCATTTTTTGTCACTAATCACACACACCGGAAATAGGGTTAGTCATAAAGCAAAGTAGCTTCTTATGGCTCCGTGGCTGTGGTCCAAGGTCACGGCACTGCAGAGGGTGAAGGGTGGTCTTCTCGCCCACCTGCAGAGTCCTGGAGCAGCTCAGGACATCAAGTGGCGACAGACAGGGACAAGGTGAGAAACCTTGTGAAACTGGCTTTTGTGGCTGAGTCAGACTCGAGATAACCCATCAGCCCGTGAATCACACAGATGGATCATTTCATGAAGGCACAACGCTAAGCACCCGGTCCCACCTCTTAATATCACATAAGGCTAGTTACATTTCAACGTGAGTTTTGGAAGAGATAAACCATATAAAACCACAGCAATTCCAGTAGGTAGCAGACTGGTATATGCATAGCACTTAGAAGGGTCAACGCCTGATTTTGAAAACATTTACTCGAAGTGCCAACTCCCTTTCTTCCCAACAATCCTAAAGAGATGCAGTGTTACTCTACCAACTATTCATAACCATCAGTCCTATGTGTCCCAGACTGACTTCCGGAAAATTTTTATTTTCCAATGACAAGCGCCAGGCATTGAGTCCACATGTTTCAGAAACAGTCAGTCCTGTGTTCCAAGTCCCCTTCTCCCAGACACTCTGACAGCACCAGGCTCGGGTGTTTTGCTCATTCCTCCTAACCTGGCTGTAAGTTACCCTGTCACTCCTCTGGCCCTGGCCCAAGGCTGGCCTTGGAGACGCGTCATTGCCCTGCCCAGTGAGAGCTACTGTGCTGTTCCTGCCAGCACACAGACGAGGTCACCTGAGAGCCAGAGAGTCAACGAACAGCTTCACGTCCCTCACCCACCCCCTACTGCAGGGATTACTTTCAGAGTAAAACTTACTAGGCGCGTTCCTTCATTATGAGTCAAACTCATGCAGTGGGACCCATCACAAAGGTATTCAAATTAGGAGGATTTGAAGGGAAGCAGTGGAGACGCCGGGCACGTAGCTAAACAACGGATGCTCGCCCAGTGTGTGCAAGCGCAGGGTTAGCTCTCCATCACCCCAGAAAACAGAGCGAGTGGTTGGGGAGAGGAAAAAAACAGTGAGAGAAGGAAAGAGTGAGAAAAGGAGAGTGAAAGAACTGGGGATAAAATTCAAGCCTACATTTTCACCCTTCATACTGAATTCTAAAGCTGAAACGACGCAAGACGTGATTCCGCTGCACATGTGTCTCGTTTTATGCAGACAGACTTCTGAAAAACTGGATAGGAACAGGATTCTTTCTAATCCTTTTTACAGACATCTTTGAAAGCTCACATCTTCAAGGCATTTCATTTATGAGGACAGAAATCCTTTGGTAAGATGGAACATTAGTTTCCAATCCCTACAAATATAAGCTTTCGGTAATTTGGGGTTTCCAAATCTGGAACGTTCTTATTTATATTCACAAAGCCAAGAGGTTATTAGAGGTTTCTGTGCCAGCCCCCTTGTAGTCAGGAAGGGGCCGAGACCCAGAAAGGCACAATGACTCACCCAAGGTCACACACCTAGCGGGAGGCAGGGCCGAACCTTGCATCTAGGACTGTTGGTTATTGGCCTGTGCTGTCTGGAACTCACAGGCCAGCGCCTTGTCTGACCCCGCAGCTTTAATACCCTATTTTCTGGAAGGCAAAATTATATCATCAGGGTGTTTTTCTTTTTCATTATAGAAGTCATCCCTATTTTATTTATAGTTTGCAGTGAAATGATTTAAATCAAATGTGCTTGGGCACAGTGGAAATTTGACCTAAAAGCAAGTTCTGTGGTGGAAAGAGGGCGGCAGACACTTACTTCCTACCTTTCTAAGCCCGATAACATCCTGATACAAGCAGAGCCATCAATGCATCTTTCATCAGGGCTTCTCTGCACAGTGAGGGAGAAAAATCTTTCCAGTGACTCCAGCCCGTTTGTAACTTTGCCCTGAGTAACAGAAGGGATTGATCAGGGCTTGGACCACTTCCATATGCAGAGGCCCACTTGCCCCCCAGGAGGCAAAGCTCACAAATGGAACCCGACAGGGCGACTGCTCCTGCAGAGAGGATCCACAGGTGGAGGCACTGGCTGCTAAGCAAAGCACAGTGAAAGGTTAAAGGGACTCCGCGTGCAGCTGCTTGGGTCTTCAGAGGTACTGAGGCCTGGAGTTCCTAAGAGGAAGAGGCTCCAGCAGAATCAGAGAGGACTGAGGGTTCCACAGTTGGTGGAACACAGCCGCAGAGTGTGCACTGAGCAGTCAGCTGGTGCTTCTTATGCATCTGCAGAGTCAGGCAGAGTGCGAGAGCCGGAAGGCACCATAACAAGGCTATGGGGCAGCAGCTTCTGCAAAGGGTTTCTCATTCCTCAGGACATACCCCACAACCCAGTCTCCAAGATGGCGCCCATGAGTGGTGGTTGCTGGGAGTCTGGAGGCCTGTGCTCAGTCCTCAACACTGCCGCTGAGTAGCTACAGGCAGTGGGGCAGTTGACTTCTCCCTCTGGGCCTCATTTTCCTATAAACTCATCCTATGAAATGGATAAGCTGCTTCCCTGAGGGCAATCGCTCTCCAATGGAGCAGGAGTGGTGATGGCGGGAGTGGGGGTGGGGGAGCAGGGGTGGTGGTGGTAGTAGTACCCTCAGTTCACATGGAGGACTATCTCTGGGAGCCTTGCACAGTGGTACCCATCTGCTATGGCAGCAGTCTGGGAGGCAAAGGTAGGATAATTACAAGTTCTCGATCTGGGAAACTTGGGGACTCGAAGTAAAGGGAAAGGGGCACCAGAGATGCAGTTCAGAGTGAACGCCTTGAGTTTAAACCACAAAAGACACATCTGGAACACTTTTGGATGTCACAGCTATCAGAGTGGGGCACGGTGAGGTGTTCCTGCTACTGATGGGTAGAGGGGAAAAATATGGCTAAACAAACGCTTCTGTGAGTTAGGACAAAATACCTGACACACATTGTTAAGGAGGAGAGGTGCAGTTTGTCTCATTGTTTGAGCACTGAGACGGAAACGGCATGGTGGAAGGATGTGCTAGAGGGAGCGGCTAAACGCACGGCAGCCAGGAGCCAAAGCAAGCACTGAGGGGCAGAGAGGGGAACGGGCCAGGGTCCAGCGGTTCCCGGTGTCACATCCCATGACCCTCCCAGACATAGCCAGAACCGAGACTGCCCACCACACCCGACGGGACACAGGCCGATCTCCGCTCCTGTCCCCAGCAAACACAACAAACAACCATCTACACAGAAATGTCAACAACACGCGGAAGCTGGATCAAAGCTGCTTAAACGCTGCTGTAAGAAGTGCCTGGGTGACGGTACGAGCAGTGTCCAGCCCAGGGCCAGGACAGGGTGAGAGTGGAGTGACCCTTCACTCCCCCACCCCCAGAGAGTGAGGGAAGGATTCCCTGGAAGCCATTACTTCCTCTTTTCCACTAAGGAAATGGGGTGCCTGCGCCCTGGAAGCTGACTGGGCCCCCGTGTACCTGTCCGAGCGCTTGCTCACTGGCCCAGAGGTGCTTCCACCCCTAGTTTTTGCACTGTCGTCATCTGAACTTGAAAGAGACCCAGTTTCTACATGGGCTCAATGGGATGAGAAAACCCACTCTTGTCCCACAGACGGTGAGGAGCCGAAATCGGTATTCGCCCCAATACTTGGCATGTAGCAGCTGCCCGATACACAGGATGTGTTAATTTCTGTGGGAACAATAACACCTCTCTTTTATCATCACAGGCATTAGAAGTATAATATAAAGAGCATTTAGCACACTGCCCAGTAGAAGAGTAGATGCTGCATTAATCTGGATTGACAGTGGCAAAGGATCTACATACGGATGGAGGCCAACATCAGGGAAAGAAGGAAAAGAACCAAATAAAAGAAACAAAGCGTCTAGCACAGAGCCCGGTTCGCACAGAGGCCCAGAGAGAGGTAGGAAGGAGGCCACGGAAGGAGCCGGGGGTGCTCAGCCTCAGCATCACCAGCATCTGGGGCTGGGACCCCGTGCAATGGGGGAGGGGGGGTCTGTGGATGGGGGCACCCCTGCCTCTACCCACCAGACACCAGCAGCATTTCCCCTGCACCCCAAATGCCGCTGGCCACTGCCACATGTCCCCTGGATGGCAGCATATCCACTGAATGATGTCTGGCACCCCGCGGGCCCTCATGCAGCATGCTGGCTGGGAGAAGGCAGGAGCTGTCAGGGTTGGCCCTGGGATCACCTTGGCTGCCTTGGTCCAGCCCCACTCCCGCTCGAAGTCAGCTGTGACCAGAGTCCAGGCTGTGCTGTGCTGTGCTGTGCTGTGGGAAGTGGGGAAATTGTCGGAGAACCTATTTTCCCAGGCACCACTCCACCTGCCTCCCCCTGCCCTGCCTCCGGAGGGTGCTGTGGGAGTGACTCAGGGTTCCTGCCCAAGCCACTGCAGCCTGAACCCTTCTCAGACGCTCGCTCCATTCTGGCTCCACAAGTGGAGAATCCCACGTCTCTCGGGTTGGAACTTTACCTTCCGGAGACTGCAGAGGGGCTGTGACGGTGTAGAGCTAGGATGTCCCCCCAGCGTCACGTGTTCAGAAGTGGCCCTTCTGGAGGTGACTGGATATGGGTGCTGTGTTCCTAAGTGGATCGATCAGTTCAGGACTAAAGGTGCTGGTAGGAGAGAGGACCTGGCTGGAGGTGGTGTGTTCTGATATCTGTTATCATGGGGGAATTGGCACATAACCTATTGGCCCTCCCCCTTCTTCTCTCCCCTTCTCCTTAGATCTGAACTGGGCGCTCTTGTTTCTCCCTCCTGTATTTTCTCTCCTTGCATCCTGGCTACCATGAGCTGAGCACATTTTCTTTCTCCAGACCCTCTGTCACTCTGTTTCTGCCGCGGAGCCAGCCGGCCACGAAGGGAAACCAGGAAGCGAAGTAAAACCCTCTGCCGTCAAACTGCACGTCGGGACTTTGTCTCAGCAACGAGAAAGTGACTAATACAGGGAGGTGGTCTGGGGAAAAGCAAAACGTGCAGGTGACAAATGGAAGAGTGGCTTGTGTCCCATGGCAGCCAAAGCAGCTGTGTCTGGAGGCTGAGCAGGAGCGAGTCATCCCAGGAAAGCTGGGGCCAGAGGGAAACCTCGGGGCCCTGGGGCGGAGCTGCAGCCAACGGTCAGGGGCTTCCTCCCCCGCCTCCTCTACCTCCTGTCCCAGCTGCAGCCCTCTGCTGAGTCCATGGATCCCCGAAGTCCACCTTCTTCTCGCCGGCCCCTCTGTGCCCCTCTGGGCTGTGGACACCAGCACAGGCCGCTCCCTCTCTCTAGACAAACCCTCACCCAGTCTGTACTGCTCTGCGTCAGCGTGGAGGTCCTGCCTCGGGGAAATGCTCTGGCCCCAGAGTCCAGTCTCCGAAGCCTGGGACTTGCACCATTTCTCTCTCAGCAGTCCTACTTGCTGTGCAGCACTGTCCCCAGCCAACACAGACTCCCCTTGAGGGCAGGAGGAGGGCACATTTGCTTGGCCCCCCACTGTGTCTTCTGTCCTATTCATACCCCACAGCATCCATGGAATAAAATGCATGCATGGGGTAGAGGCAGAGGCTTGTGCCAGTTTAGACAGTGTGTCCACTTCAGGGTCTTGTCCCTCGAATCTGTTCCTAGGCGCCACAGAAATAACACCAAGCAGGGCAGCCATACTGCCTGGAGGGACGGCCAGCTGCCTCCTTCCTCTGCACCGCGCACACATCCTCCTCCAAACTAGATGAGGACAGGTGTTCCTGCTCCAGAAAGGGTCACCCGCTGGGACTCCAGCCACCGTTTCAAAAGTGACAACCCATCACCGGTGACAGAAGGCAGAGTTCTCCAGGAGACGGGACCCCTGGCGCCCAACCCTCACCTCAGCCACACACCATCAGAGACAGTCTGAGGCCTCTCCTGCGCCCGTTGAGTTGGAGGCTGTGCTTCACCCAGACACCTGGTTAAGGTGCGGGAAGCACCACGTGGAGCAGTGGGTGACCCAGTCACACGGCAGGTGGGTTTCGCTACATCACCAGGTCCAACAGGTCCAGCATGTCTTTCTGCTGCTGGCCCAGGATCACACTGTGAGGATGTGTTATAACCATTGGGGTCAGGGTGGCCCAGGTGGGCTTCTAGAAGAGACCAAGTATGGACTGCAAAGGTGAACAGGAGCCCTCCAGAGACGGTGGGAAGCGGGGCTGGGCGGGCAGAAGATAGCATTCTTGCCCAGGAGCCTGTGTGTCAGTGCTGGGGCTCAGGCCAGGTGAGGACCCCTGGGGAAAGTAGGGACCTGAGGCTGCAGAACTTAGCTGGCATCACCCTGCGAGATCCGGGGGTGCCCTGCCCTGATGACCCGGGTAAGCTTCCTTATAGCCTCCTCCTCCTGATCATCCTAATTAACATTCACATGGGGCTGACCACACCCTGGGCTCTGTCTTAAAATCTTCCATGCATAAACGTATTTTTCTTTTCCACTTCCCTTTTCAATAACTACAGCCTCAAAGAGAGTTACCAACACAGTACAGGGAGGTCTGTGTACTTCCCCGTTCCAGCCCTGAAACAGTGGCATCTCCCGTAAACGCTGTTAAAGGCCACATGGTAAACTCTGGCTCAATGCTGGGAGCTGGAGGGCAGAGCTCACTGCTTTTCTTCAGCAATCAATGCACGTGTGTGTCCACGGCTCAGTCTGCCCATTGTTGTGAGCCCATTCTGCAGATGGGGAAACTGAAGCACAGAGGGAATAAGGTGGCCTGTCCAAAGAGGGGCAGGGGTAGCCACAGAGTCGCAGAAGTCTAGCATGAGGCTGCTCTGAATTAGTGCTTCTCTAGCTTGTTTAACTCAGGCATCAGACACGTTCTGGGGAACCCACCCACCCTTCCTCCAGGCCCTGGCTGCCTGCTCCAGACTCACACCTCAGGGTCTGGTCCTCCTGGCACAGCCCCACAGGCAGGGGCTCAGGACAGAAGCGGGCCCCACGGGGCGAGGGTCACAGCCACCCAGGCCCATGGACTGCAAGGCGCCACTCGCTCCGGCTCAAAGGCAGGCCTGTCTGCCAGCCGAGTACCTGGTCTGGTGATGTCCTTGAAGCTGGGCTGGGCGGCCTGCCAACGTCAGGACCAGACAACACTCTGCTGTTGGAGCGCTGGCCCTGCCCTAGCACCTTGGCAACCCCACAGAGGCCTGCTTGTGAGGCCAGGAAGCTGGAGGTGCGCGCTCAGGGCCTGGCACTGGGGCAGGGGGACAAGGAGAAACACAGCATACGAAGAGGCTGTGACACCATGAACAAGGCCTCCCTCATAGCGGGGGCCTCATGGTCCTTCCAGACAAGGCCCTGGGCACCGCCCCTGATGGTGCGTGGGGCTCCTGGGAAGGGTGCGTTCCCTGTGCTCTCGCAAAGATGATCCAGGCGCAGAGACAGGGCCTGCTGGACTCAAGCACAGAGCTTGACTTCTGGCCAGGTGAGCTAGACAGGTTGTAAATTCTTCCCTTGTGGAATTTAGCATTCCGTTAATGTCATTACAATGCTGTTTGTGTCATTTAGCCAAAAAGGTTTCCTTTTACCAGGGGTGAAAATATTCAAACCACGAAAGTAAAAAGTTGATGAAAATACACAGTGGTCCTGAGAGTGGCTCTGTGGTAGGGGCTGATAAATACGTCTCTATTTCGCCAAGCCTCAGTTCCCTCCGCTGCACAGTGTAAACCGGGAGGGAACCACGCCGCATTGCGACCTCCAGCTCCACAGGGGACGGCAGCACTCTGTGGGCACAGTGAAGGAGTCTGTTGTGTAAATTCATTCCACAAACATACTGCAACGGCTTCAGATGGCCGGATTAGTGGTCCTGATCATTAACTCTCAGTCAGGCAGCTCTGGCGGGGGCGGGACCCCGGAGAGGGCTTGTCTGGGCTGAAGGACACTAAACCTCGTTGTTTTAACTCTAGACATCACCAGACTTACTGACTCCTTACCAGTGAGGACTTCTAAAGTCAACTCTTATGAGGCAAGACCCAGGGACCTGGATGTGCTGGACAAGGCTGGAAGGGGACGGGGCGGGCTGCGGAGGGATGGACCCTGTCAGTGAAGCTCCTGGCTCTCTGGCAAGAAGCCCAGCAGGACTCAGACTCCAGGGCCTCCCTAGTTCATCCATCACCTGCAAAAAGCACCCGAAGGGTGGCGGTGGAGTAAAAGTACTTAGGCAGCACCCACTTTCCAGGTACACGTGCTGACTCAACGCTGTGCTAGTGAATCGCGAAGTTATGGTTCCCTGACTGCGCATCTCAGCCTCTCCTTGGGGCACCAGAAGAGGGGTGAGGGTGCGCCGAGCAGCGTGTGGAACCAAACTACAATCTACATCCTTCCATGCCGGCATACTAAGTGGGCCAGCAACAAGAGACGCAGAAGCCAGAAACCCGAGACAGAGAATCAGCGATCGCGGAGAGACACGGGCAGCACTGCACGCTGCAGCTCGCAGAATGATCGCGATGCACATGGATGAGAGAAGCACGCTGCAGCCTAACACTGGAAGCTGAGCTGCAGAAAAGGGTGCAGCTCCTTCTTGAGCTGAACGTGTCAGGAAGACATCTGAAGCGGAGAGCAGCAGGCAATGGGGCAGGGAGGTCAAACAGGACCGGATGGGGGTTGTGACCCGGAGGGCAGCCCTAGCCGCTGGCCAGAGCCTAGGCTGCGGGTGGCAAAGGCGGAGGAAGGAATAGATTTGGAGGATCCCGCAAGAAGCCAAGTGAGAAGGGCAGAAGCTCTTAGAATGAAGCCTGCGTGTGTCCCAGGGCCTAGGAAGCTCAGCGCCCACTGACACTGACACTGACGCTGACGCTGCTCTCTTCCACCGGAAGTCCTTCCTGTTCGCCTGCATCTGCCCCTCCAGCACGGATCCGCCTTCGCGGGTGCCTGCAAGCTCTTTGTGTCTCTGAGGGTCTGCACATGTTGCCTCCCCCGGGAAGGTCTTTCTCCTTGGCCTCTAGGCTGAAGAGCCGGTCCTTTGGTGGGGTGAGGTAAGATCCATTCACAAAAAGAGGAACCCGCCCCGACCTCCTCACAGCCTCGGTCCGCGGCCAACCTGTTGCAGTGCCGCCCCCTCCGCCGGCTGTTTTCCTGTCTCTCTACTCAGAGGCCTATAATCCTATGAAGACCAAGGGGCATCTTTCTATTCCCTACACCACTGCTTTGCACCCGCAGCACGGGACCTGGGGTCCCACAGGTGCTTAATAAATGCCAGAAACTAAACGAACTCCTGGAAGCAGACGGAATTATTCCCTGATCAGGAACGGGAAGCTCAGAGCAGCCATGCAGCTTGTGCAAAGTCTAAGGTCATCGGTTTCGGCTTTGGACTCGGATCTGGATCTTCCAAGTGCAGGGGAGGAGGTTCGTCCCGCTGCAGTAAAGAAGATGTCAGCGTATCAGCTCGAAGCCAGCGAGAACCCCACGGCAGCCTGCGGGGTCCCTGGAGAACCCCTGGGGCTGGTTCAGACACCGCAGCCATACCGGCCAGGCCCCCACCTGGCTGAGCACGGCGCAGCTGCCCTCAGCGCTCACAGTGCAAGGCCGTCCTCCCGGCAGCACACAGTACAATCACAGGAAATTAAGTGTATTGACAGCATCGGATACTAGGTGGAGAAGTCCTCTTTACACGTGTCGTCGGAGCTCTGGGGATGTGGGGGACCGACAGTGTTTATTTATGAAGTTTCACCTGGCAGGGCAGGTAGGGAAATGATGACCCTGCTGGCTGGCTCTCCACACGTATTTGGAACGGACCTTGTTATATGGCTTCCACTTGGTTGGCTTGGACAATGGAAGACTTTGGGAGTGAAGTTAATTGTACACAGAACTTGTTTTGGAAAAAGCTGACTTTGAAACCCCAGTCAGGCTTAATGGGGCGCTCACCGTCGGCGGCGCTGAACCGCGCTGTGACTCTCCTTCTAGGTGTTCGGTGTCGCTGCTTCATGGTTCTGTGAGCTGTAACTTCTCCGGGCTCATTTCCAACTAGAGAAGGGCCCCTTTGAGATTCAGGATGGAGAAAACGGAAGTGTGGAGAAGGCATGCCCAAATACAATGCCCATGTTCCATATGCAGAGACAAGAGCACTGACTGAGGGCATCTGCACACATGCTAGGTACGTGGGAGCTTTGCTGGGGGCACCTGACAGTAACCTCAGCACTAAGCGAGCCCGAGGCAAGGAGAAGCACACCTTTCAGATCACACTGGGTCACTTACTAAGATCCCATCTCTAAAATAACAAATTAGGAAAGAACTGGACGTACAGCACAGTGCTAAAACCCTGGAGTCAATCTTCTCTGCCACAAAAAATATTTTTAAAAACCCCACAAGTTTACATGCAGGATCTCCCTACGTGACACATGAAATCTTGAGTCCTTCTGTTGTCAGAATAAAACTCAAGCACCTCACTGCGGTCCAGGAAGCCCTATAGGGGTGAGCTACTGCCCAACTCTGTAAGCGCCTCTCCTCCCCTCGGGCCACACCCACTCCAGCCTCCGGACATTTGTACAGCCTACTCTCCTACCTGGAATCCCTTTTCTTGGACCTTCGACATCTGCCTTTTTTATTTTCATCATTTGAAGCTAGGCTCAAGCATCACTTGGTTCACAGCAGCCATTATGTATGGACGTCTTTTCACTCCTTGGAAGCTTTTTCCTTAGGTGCTCCATCTGTTTATAGTGTTTGCCTTGGCTGTGCTTTGTGAAGCCACAGACCTCGGCTTCTCAGACTCCCACGGCTCTGACACCTGACAGCACGGTCAGCCATCAAGTGGGAAGGAAATGTTGATTGAGATTTATTTTATCAGTCGCTTCCTGATAACCACCCAGCTCCTACACCGATGTCTCCCCTCCCCCGGCTACAGACTGACAGACTGGGTGCTTGGCTCGAACCTGGCCAACTAAAGGTCTGCTTACTTGACAAGAGGCTGTGCCACCCAATGCTGCCGTTGGTGATGTAAACCCAAAATGCTGCTGTCACTGGAACCTGGTTCCATGAATTCATTGATTGGGTTTACAAATGTGCATAATGGGTCGCCAGCCACTCTGCACAGGCAGAGAGAAACCACGACGTCGGGTGATGGGCTGTGTTGTCGGAAGTTGGGGGTCCACCCTGGGCTTGGTTTACTCCTCCGGGATGAACCATCACCATCTTCCAAGCCTTCATTTTCCCACCTGTACAATGGGAACAGTCACTAGCCATCTACTGTGAAGGTCTTTTAAAGCCTCATCAAGAAGTACTTGCAAAGCATCTACTAGGGTGTCTGAAGCATACTAAGCATCACCAAACGTGTGTTAAAGGCCTGTTCTATGCAGTGCACGGGTTCCTGCTGGGGTGTCTCTGTGAGATAGCTAGGACGGGACAGCAAAGACGCTGACACAAGGACATTTCCCAAGCCCCATGACAGCACACACAGGCTGGACAAAGGCAGGGCCACAGGACTCGGAACAGGGCTGCACAGTGGACTTAAGGGCCACACGGCCCAGATCTCCCATCCAAGTGCTAACCAGGCCTGACCCTGCTGAACTTCCCAGATCAGACAGGATCAGGTGCGCTAAGAGTGGCGTGGCTGTAGACAAACACAGCCTGGGCGAGAAAGCTTCTGTGACACTCACAGCCTGACTCCGGACCTCAGTCTGCTTAACTGAGAAGTGGGAGCAGTGGCTTGTGTCTGGAAGCTCCTCCTTAAGGCTGTGTCCTCACCCCACCCCCACCGACGTCCCTGAGTCTCCACACTGGCCGTCTGCCCAGCAGCCTCCTCACTCCTCGCTCTTCAGGCTCCCAGGCTGACCTGAGAAGGTGGCCCGTCCATTCCATCGGACAGGGGCTCCTGAGTTCACTTAGGCGCGGCACTACCCAGCAGCGGCAGTTGGTCCATATCGTTTGCTAGGGTGTCTGAAACATACTAAGCATCGCCACACAGAAGGCGGAAACACACAGAAGAGGGTCTGTGCTCCTCTGGGTCAGCGATCTGCTTCCAAAGCCCAGCGCAGTGCCAGAAACACAGCAGGTGCTCGGCAAGTCTGACAGGAGAACGGATGATTTCTTGGCATTTCTCAGCACAGCAAAGCCTTCCTTCCTTTTCCTTATCCAGCCCTCTTCCTGCCCTCCCTTCCCGTAAAATGTGGCATACACCGTAACCAGTTCGTTCCAATCTCACTTCTGGTCTGCTGCTTTTAGCTGTGTGACCTTGGAAAAGTTTTTGAAGCACCCTGTGCCTCAGTTTTCCTCCATAAAAGTGGGGTCAGTGAAAACATTCCTATCTCATAGGGCTATTTCAGCATGAAGTGATTTATCTGTACATCTAGCACTTCAGTGAAATACACATAAAGCATTTTACATTCACATTGCCACGTACACAAAGAAATGTCATCAGTAGGAAGAGCACACCTGTCCATGCTATGGTGGCCCAAAAACATGAGCTTCACCTGGCCTCACCTTTCACACAGGTAGCTGGCTCCTCATGTACTTGGAGTTTCTCAGACCCTGTGCCCATAAAACCCCCCGAGGGAACCTTGTTTGGTCACTGTATACAGACTAGTCACCTTAGTCCCTAGTGGTGCTGAGGACCAATTTTTAAAACTCCCAAAATGATTCCATTAAGAACTTAGGACCACAGCAGACACCTCCTGCTCAAAGGCCTCAAAATTAACTGGGGAGCAGTACTTGCACCTGTAGATTTATTTATTTATTTTTTTTTTCTGGTGCTACAGATTGAACCCAGGACATCTGCTCCAGGTTATAGTTCAAGATTATTTTATTTATTTATTTATTTATTTATTTATTTATTTATTTTTGTGACAAAGTCTTATTAAACCACTGAGCCGCCCAGGTTGAGTGCAAACACTTTTTAGCACTCTTACACTAATATACCCGTTGGTCTGTTTGGTGTGGTTTCACCTGGAGCACAGAAATTCTCAAAGGGGACACTTGGCGATGTCTGAGCCATGCTGGATATCATGAAATGAAGGAAGGGGGGGGATGCCACTAGCAGTTAGCTAGCTTTAGAGATGTTTCTAAATACCCTGTGACGTCCAGTGCAGCCCTCCACACACACACAAAGGGATGACTGGGGCCTTGCTGGCAACAATTCAAGACTGAGAAAGTGTTTGATGGAGTCCTCCTTCCTGCAAGTATGGAAGAAGATGGAGCCTCACCAACCATAGGCAGAAAGATGAAAAAAACAAAGTACTGGTACCAGCCACATGCCTGGCAGATGTCCACGAATACTGGCAACAGCACCTACAGTGGGCTGACGCAAAGCTAGCCCCACATCTCCAAAGCAAGTCACGGTTAGTTGGTATCATCCCCAGTTGGAAGACGATGAGGTTACATTACTAAGTCAAGGACACAAAGCTCCTACACAGCCTGTTTTGTTTGGTTTCCAAGGAAAGGTGACACCCAAAGGGTAAAGGATGGCAGCTCACGTCCTGAAGCCTGCCATCCATCAGGCAGGACTCTAAACGCCTCAACTGTAGAAACCGCACGGACCCACACTGTAGCCCTGTCAACTAGACCGTCTGATGACTGTCACCAGCATCATTGCCTACGGATACTGAGGCAGAAGGGCATGTAGCCACTGGAAGGACTTCACAGAGCCAGAAAGGGAAAGAGATGAGATCTGAACCTGGGGAACTTGTATCTAGAATCTGGCTCGTTCTTCCTCTAATGGAATGGGCAGCAGGAAAAACCTAAGTTCACCTGCCCAAGGGCCTCTTCATATGCTAACCCGTCTGCTTTATACACCCTTCCTCTGGCCTCTTTGCCCAGTTAATTCTTTTTCTCTCACTGGACTGCAGCTCATCCCTCATTTCTCTGGTACACTCTCTCGAACCCCACATGCACCTGGCCAGGTGAGCTACCCCTGTAAAACTCCTTCCTAGCTTCCTTAGGTAGTATTTTATAATTTATAATCAAACAATTGTACGTGCAAGTGTTTGAATGACATGAGTCTCCTTCTCCAGACTACATGCTCTGTGAGGACAGAGACCATGTCTGCTTTGCTTCAGGCACCTGGCATTGTGCCGGGCACAAGAGAGATGCTCAGGGAAAGCTTCCGCTGAGTTTGTGAAGCAGCAATCCCACAGCGGAGACAACAGCTGTCAGTGATCCAGCCCACTTCCCCACACCCAGAGAGGGACGGAGCCCTCTAGACAGCCCTATCCAAATGCTGCTGAGACAGGTCAGGGCCGCGGGGTGCTCCATTTGGACAGCACTGGGGGCCATAAAATGACTCCCTAGAGCCAAGGCTGCTTCTATCATCTCCCAATCAGTACTCGTTGGGTTCTAATTGATTTTCTACAGTACCTCTCTCCAGAAGGGAGAGAGGCTCTGTTTACTGGGGCAGCACGTAGAGGACAGGCCTTTTCTTCCTGCTGTATTTAATGCTGCTGCTAATCACGGAGATTAGACTAAAACAATTACAACAGCTAATTAAAGAACAATGCGGTTTTTGGCATCTTCGCGCAGACGGCACCATTGGGAATTCCTAACTCGGGCAAAGCAGGGATAATTAAAACCCCGGCTTGCCTCTCCCCACTCTGGCAGCTGGATCACGCTGATTAAACTGCAAATAAAACACACGAAACCAACACTTTGTAGTCTATCCAATTTCACTTAAAAGGCCTTTTAACTGATTCATAAACAGAGAAGCTGTAAACAGCAAATTATTTAACTAAAGCCAGTTATTTCATCATCACCGTTCGGTTGATGCCCAGCACTGGACATGTGTATATAGCCCTGGGGACATCAGGCCTTCAGAGCCTGAGAAAGCATTCCAAAGCTTAATGCTACTCTTTGCTGTTCACTGACAGCGTGGCATCACTGATGTGCAGTGGCTGTCTCTGGGATTTGTAGCCTAGCAAAAGAGGCAAAGATCAGGTATTGTACATGTCCCCAAATATGCTTAGGTTTACCTCAGGTCAGCTCTTAGATCCAGGTGGGGAGGAGACTGTAGGGAAAAAGAAAGTTCCAAAGTACGACTAACATTTAGAGGTTCATGCTCAGCTGTAAAATGAATTTAATGTATCTAGGGCTGGCCAACTTCAGATCTACAGTACAATCAGTAACTAGTAAAGCAGGAAAAACACTCATTCTCAAGCTACAGAAAGAGGGGTCACAACAGCTAGGTATAAAAGCATGTTCATTTCAGACAAAGACACTCTGAGACCTTAGCTTTGACCTGGCCGACATGCAATTCCCAGCTCACTCTACCAAGCATGGCTATGCCCTTTACTAGGTCTCTATTTCCCCTCAGAATTAACAGATGGGGTTGAAATGAGGCAGGGAAAGTGGGGCCAGTAGAAGAAAGTTAACACTAGAGTATATGCTAACTAAAAGCAGCAGCAAGTAACTGAAAAAGAAAAAACAAAACATGCAAGTGAGCAGACACAAATATGTAAACAACTCAGCACCACACTCCAGTAGGAATGTGAGCCACTTATCCTTTAGCGGGAGACCCTTATGCTGGTCTTAAAGGCTACTCAACCCAGCTAGGATGAAAGGTCTTTAGTCCTCAGTTTTTTTGGGAGTGGTAATTTTGGAAAATAAATGGAAAAGTGAAGCATTAAAAAGTAAAAACAAAAAAGTCAGTATCTTTGGTTGCTGTGACACATCCAAGTACTACAAAAGTTCTAAAAGCTTTTCTTGGAATTAACACATTCATGACAGGGAGGTACTTTGTATACCTTGCTGCAGGGCAGCTCTGAACCACTAGTGGTATATACATGACTACTGTCCCATCAGGTAGGACAGCCTCACCTGGCAGTATATGCTACCTGATGCTACCACTGTGCATGTACTACCAGTGACTGGTACACTTTAATCTCACATGATCACAGATTCTGCTTATTAATAAAACACTTAATGTCATAAAAAATTTCTAAAAGTTTATCCTCAACGTCTGAATTTAGGTGAACTGTGACAAACACCTGTGAATGGCACCAAATCATGGACCACAGTTTGGATAGTCCTGGACACCCCCCTCTTTTTTTTTTTTTTTTTTAAGATTTCCTATAGTTGGTGGGAATGAGCTTAATTGATTCATCATTTAGACGGACTTCTTCTTAGTTATACACTGGTTTGACTTAAGTTTTGTTGATTTATGGTGGTACACAAGTGATGTACATGAAGTAGAAAACTTTACATGGGATTCTGGTTTTTTCCTGGGATGGCTATATGTGGACTGTTCTTTCTTTTCTCTCTCCAGCTGATAGGCAGCAGTACTGAGTTATCGCCATCAATCAGCCATGCAATCAGAAGGGCGAATAATGGACATTCAACTTACCACATGCTGTGTGACTAAGCTGTGACATTTAATAGTTTAGACAGCTTAAATGCATTTTCTACTCACATTACTTTCAGCTTGCAACAGATATACCAGGATATAACACCATGGTAAATCAAGGAATATCCGTAGTCCATGTAATGGTCACGTGTTGCTTGGTGAAAAAAAAAAATCTAAGGCCTCAATTGTCTTTAAATGTAGAAAACAAAAAGGAGAAAAATACAACAAAAATCATATTCCAGGATAATGAATTATCCGTTTTCGAGCTTCTTTAATAAAACAATTATTTTTAATAAAAAATAAGAAAATTGTTTTAAAGAGGATATTCTATCTGTGAAAGCAAAGAATTAAGATACTTTACAGCAATATAATAATTATTTATATGTAGAGGATTATAATGTTCTGCCATGTGGTTTAATAAAAGTTCTATAACTGCAGATAACCACATGATGGAGTTTTGAACAGGCAATAAATATGTTTACAAAGAATGGTTTATAATTTTGAGAAATGTTTTTACAATTTGATTGGACAACATCAAATGGTCAATATTGAACTCTTTTGAGTTCTGAAGCAGCAATTTCAAACAGGTTAACTTAATATAGAGTTAAATGGATGCAAAAAGGTTCACATGAATAAAGAATTTGAGATCAACTTTGCAAAACTATACATATGCATGGAGAAGAGGACTGGAAAACATATAAAAACTGGCATGGTATCTTTTTATCTTTTTTGATCATTTTCTAAATTTCCATTTGTGAGAATATATTGCTTTATGAGTGGAAAAAATTGCATTCAGATTTTTAATTCAGCGAAATTGCTCGCAGTTTTGACAGAGTTTATCCTCGTGTTTATACCATCAAGGAAAATTCTACTGTAGCAAACAGCCACTTTCACATACTACAGACAAAACTGGGTACTTATCTATACACGTTGATGGACACTGAAGGGTGAGTGGCAGATTTCAATCCACACGTATTAACTGCTGGATCATTGCTGAACTCATTCACTATTTCTAAGCATAAACTGAGAAGGATACATTACATCTATGTGAGGGGAAGTTCCTATGACCATGATGGACCTGTAGATCTCTGTCTGCACTGTCTGAATCTGCTCTCCATGGCCTAATAAGGCCTTTCACAGCCTTATTAAGGTGTAATCGTACAAACTCTACACATATTTAACGTATGCAATTGGAACAGTGTGGATATATACCCATGAAATCACCACCACAGTCAAGGTACAGACATATTCAACACCTCTGGAAGTTTTCTGGCCCCTTCCTTTTAGTGGTGACCACATGTATATTAAGATTTATCCTTTTACTAAAGATACAAAACACAGTCTGGTTAATTTGGTGCTGTACTGTCTAGCAGATGTCCACAATTTAATCTTCTTGCATAACTGAAAGTCCATACCAGTTGGACAACTCTGTGTTTCCTTTCCCCCAGCTTCTACTCCTGGTGGCTCCATCCGTGGTCCTGCGACCTTGGGTAGGTCATGCTTGTTTTCAGTTCCCCTACCCAATAAAATGAAGTGCCACGAAAGGGTCATCTCTGAGCTCCTTCTACCTTTAGTGTTTGTGCTTCTGTCACATGATGGTTGACATTGGCTCTTCGTAAGTCATGGACCCAACGTGAAATGGAAACACAGATTCTACTGTTCCAAAAATACTAGGATTCCAGGATGGTAAACAGAGCATTCACCCAACTACAGGGCCCTACTCCACATGGAGACCTATGTCACGGCATGGGTCACACACTCAGGAAACTGGCCCTGCTGAGAACAGAAGGTAAAGGAGAAAAATCACCAGCCAAAACAGAGAGTATTAAAAATTTGCACTTATAAGATGATCATGTTCTAAGGACAGCGTGGGAGGTAATGCAGGTGTTCATGAATTTGATGGCGGCAATCGTTACACAGTGTGTAGGTAACCAAATCATCACACGGCACAGCTTGAATATATTCAGTCTTTGTCTATTAAATATTTTTAAAATTTTTTTAAAGTGTTTAGGAACCCAAGTGTGCACATTTAAATAAGAATTACTCACACAGTAGATGAAACAGCTGTTCACACAGTTAACCATACTTTGGTCTAATGATTAAAAACGAACCACAATCGCCTTTTCATACATGATTAGGATCAGTTTCTATTTTAAAAGTACGTCTCTGCCTACAAAATTGTGCTTGGATTTCACAGGTGAGCCTGCTCTCTCTCAAGTCTTAAATTCCACCCCAGTGAGCCAGGCTCAGTTGAACTTTCCTCTGCTAGCATCTGTGATCAAGATTAAAGGAACTAGCAGTCAGCCCTGGCTCATGGAGCAGAGACTTCAGGATAGGATGGTGTTTTTGCAAAGTTTGAGGATCCAGCCACATTCATTATCTGCTTCAAGGACTTGCTGCTTCCCTGGTTATCATTCATCTGAACTCTAGGACAACAGGGCCAGGGTGTAGCGGGATTTTTGGTCCATTTCTCTGCCTTAGAACCGCAAGAGGAAATGAACACAGGCAGTGAGGCAGCTGTACAGAGCAGCCTGGAGTGGGAGGGACAGGCAAGTACTTGGATCTCTTTTGGAGCCTACTTACTCTCCGCTAGTGAGTTCAACGCTGTTCATGACAATCAGGCGCACTGACAGCAGTGAAAACTAACAGTCGGCAAGAAATGGGAGACCAGGAAAGACAATCATGAAGCAGATGGACAGATAAAAGAGGTCTCCGGATCCACTAAGAAAAGAGCTAGGGCCTTTTTTGATGTCCTGAGAGATTCTCAGTTTTTAGCAAAATCCCAAAGGCAGTGCTTAGAATGATGGCCAGACTCTTCTGGGAAAGTTCAGCATAGGAGCAGCACACTCTGCTTAAGGAGGTAGTATAATCTAGAAAGAGCTCTTCAGGATAAAGCTTAACTCTGGGAAATCAGGCTTCGAGAGCCTCCAGATGGCTAAGTTTTCTGTGATGCGTCTCCATATTTTGCAGCATTTCTCATTACCTATTTCTAAAACTCATTTTTCTCGCCTGCCTTCAACGACATTCTAGAACGGGGCCTGGCGAACTTTCTCTGTAAAGGTTCAGCAAGTAGATTTTTCAGCTCTGCAGGCCATGTGAGCCTGACAGTGGTGGCTGGGCTGTTTCATCGGAGTTCATGACAGTCAGGGCACACAGAGCACGGGCCTGGCCATGTGCCAGGTCAACTATGCAGGAATCAGACAGCTGGCCGGACTCCACCCATGACCGGCCTTCACCAGACCCCTGTCTAGAACGGGAACATTTCTCCAGACAGACACAGCTAGGTCCAGACTTACATGGTGAATCCAGCTCTCTGAGACCCAGTAGCCTCTTTTATAATACAGGGGATGTAACACTCACTTGGCTGGGCAACTGTGAGCACCAAATGGAAATCATTGTTGGTAACTGATAAGTCAACTTCCTTCCCCCAAGAGTTAACTATCTGCCTGGTCGTCTTCTAGGTTCTCTGTCTATTTCTTATCAGTAGCCAATGGCCTCTCCTGTGTATCATCACACCGACTCACACCTTTCCCTTCTCTAGGGGAGGAAGGGGAGATCACTAACTTCTGTACTGATAAGGAAACAAAACCAAAGGGGGGAAGTATGCTCTCAAATCTAGTAATGCCTGCCCTCCAAGCTGTCACATGTACAAACACAGACTCTCTGGAGTTTGTAAACATGTATGGAGGAATCTACCCCATGGTCACAGGAGTAGCCACGTTGGGCCTGGGTCCTAGCTGGGTGACTCAGAGAGTGGGTCTTTCCAGGGAGGCATTTGGTCACTTGGTCAGGGTTCCCTTATTTCTGAATGGGGTGAATACCAACAGTTGGAGGGGAGTACGTCAAGACGTTGAGAGGCCTCACTCATGGCAGGTGTGTCCGTCTGTTGCATGAACCAAGTGACTGTCAGAGTTCAACGACAATATCATTCTTGGACCCAGCCCCCAACACAGAGGGAGGGCTTTATCAAAAGCCCTTTTTGGTAATTAATGCACACACACTTTAACAAGTACATAAAGTTTTTGTATGTGTGTGACAGGGTTTCGCTTTTATAGTTCAGGCCAGTGCAAAGCTGAGTCTTGAACTCACAGCAATCCTCCTGCCTCGGCCTCTACCTCCCTCCTGAGGGCTGGGATTACAGGTGTGAGTCACCACACCCAGCACTGTGGTATGTGGTTTTAAATGCTGGTGGGCATGAGTCTCCACATGCAGCATTGTATGTGATTATTGGGGATTGAACCTGGGCCCTTGCACTTGCAGGGAAGGCACCTGAACCACTGAGCTAAATCCTCTTTTACATACACACACACACACAGAACTGTTGGCTCCATGTAGGCAGGTCCCACAGTTGACAAAAAGCACATGCTCTAATAGCTGTTTGTTCATTTATGAACATGCAAAACATTCATGCACATAAACAGACAATTGCAAACAGCTGATAGCCAGGCTGGGCTACCTCGGGGCCCAGAGTTCTCTCTCCACATCCACCCATTCTCCGGAAGGACCCACAGGGCCTGCCAACCTAGGCCTGGCATTGCGAAGCTGTGCTGGCTGTTTTCCAGATTCCAGAACATCATCACCTATTCTGTCCAAAGAGTCCCAGAGAAACTGTGGCTCTAGAAGGAGTGAGCCAGAGGCAGCCAAGGCCAGGCGTCGGGTCAATGTTTCTTTGGGGTAGGGACAAGTGAGGCACAGCAGTGGCCTGTGAGCACTGCAGGACTCTCTGGTCTGTTCTCTTAAGCAGCTAGAAGGAGGTTATGCCCTGAAAGCCCATGTATTTGGAAGAAAAAGCCTCCAGATGCACGAAGGGGGACCCTGCACTCAACCTGGTTCAGCCAGGCCGCTGGGGCACCGCAGGGGCCGCTCAGCTCTGAGAACCACTCTGCACCAGGCAGTAGCACGGCTTTGTGCATAAGTGAGGCCACCTCTGAAGACAACAAGGCGACCATCCATGCCCGGAGGAGGCATCACTTCCAGCTGCGGCTAACAGGGCTCTCACAAGGATGCGTGACCAAGCACCCTCCGACCCTTCAGTCACTACACCATCCCGAGACGACGTCCTCCGAACCCGGACACGGACATCAGAACAGGGTGGAGGCATGACGAGAACTGGCAGCCTGGTTCCTTAGCCCTAAAGTAGGATAAGCTGGTGTCTGCCTCTGGCCATGGAAACCGAGTCCTCCCGTAGTGAGGGCAGTTGTCCACGGAGGGCCAGAGGCAGCCTTTGCTTCAAGAACCAGTCGGTTCGGCCCACACATCTGTTTCTCACTCGTTGCTGGTTTTGATTTGTGTGGCGGTTATGCTGCTCTTTAAAGGCAGGGAAGACTGAAGCACCCTTTGGGGAGAGGATAACAGGACAGTGCTAACATCCCCCATCTTACTGGTGAGCACACTGAGTGTCCAACAGGTGAGCTGTTACTAAGCAGCACAGGCAGGATGCAGAGCCAGACACGATCACTGTGCCGCCCACCTTCTCCCCACCATGCTGTGCTACGAGGCTACACTTAGTGTCACTCCTGCCTTGACATCTGGAGAGACCTCGGTGGAAATTTCTGTGTCTGCTGCACCTCCTTGGATTGGTCCCCTCATTAATGACCCTCCTTACTCCAGGACCAAAAGCAATGTCTGCCTATCCCTGAGTGGCTGGCACCAGTCCCTTGCTGGCCTGTGGGATTATTCAGATATGACAATCATACTCACTCACAGGAGCCAAGGGTCACGTCACCTCGTGCTAGTATGAAGAGTACTTCCCTCTCATTGTCCCACTGAGTCCACTCCATTCCTGAGTGAATCCCTGTGTCCTCTACTTATGCACATGGCATCCGCCTGCCCTGGGCTGGGAGTCTGTGACTCACCCATTGCTGGAGACCTGACTGTCCACAGCCAGGTCCACACCTTGCTCCTATGAGTCAAAAAGATTCGACCAGGGCCGGGGAGTTAGCTCAGTGGTTCCGGCGCCTGTCTCGCAAGCGCAAGGGCCCGGGTTCGATTCCCCGGTAACCACATAATACTGGATGTGAGACTCACGCCCAGCAGCAACCAGTACCACATACCACAGTGCCGGGCGTGGTGGCTCACGCCTGTAATCCCAGCACTCGGGAGGCAGAGGCAGGAGGATTGTGATGTGAGTTGAAGGCTGAGCTCAGGGCCAGCCTGAACCACAAAAGCGACACCCTGTCTCAAAAAACCTAAAAAAAAAAAAAAAGATTCGGCCAAAGCATGGCACTGCCCTGGAGAACCGTGGCCACCTGCGGAGTCCCCATCTTGAGGTTAGATACAAAGTGCTGCTCACAGGAGAGTCCCTGATCCCTCCTGGAAGAGACAGCAGCTGAGGTTGCAGTCTTTTCCTGAAGCACAACCTGAGTTCATGGCATGAGGATTGCTCGAAAGACAGACACCCTAGTGGACAAACAGTTCTTCCACTTCTCCTCTGCAAGATGCAGTACCAGACTTGCAGAAGGATGGGCTTCCCTGAGCCTGTTGCTCAAGGGACTCAGTATACAGCTGGCTCCAGGGCACAGATGTCACAGTGGAAGGGCCTGACGGAGCAGAACTGCTCAGCTCATGGTGGACAGGAAGCAGAGCAGGGCCCACTGCTACAGTGGAAGGGGCCACGGACCTGCCTCTGTGACCCACCAGACACATCGAGAAAAAGTGTGCTGCACCAAATCCTCGGCTGGATCCCACAGCCTGTCAAGTTGACAGCCTGCCCTAACCACCAGGCAGCTGAAGTCTCAGGTAACTATTCGAACAGTGACTGTGGCCGGAATATCTGTCTCTTTCTGCAAGGTTTATATTGACATGTAATCGCTAATGGAATTGTTAAACAGCAGAAACTCTAGGTCATTAAGATGTGAGAGGTCTTCTTTCAGGAACAGGATTTGTTCCTTACAAAAGGGCTGGAAAGCATTGCATCAGCCCATTTCATCTTTCCATTCCTCCTGCCATGTGAGAGCATGGCATTTGCCCCTCCAGTCAATGCAGTGACAAGCTAAAATCTTGGAAGCAGACAGAGTAGCCCCCACCAGACCCAAAATGCTGGTACCTTGAACACAGATTTCTCAGGTTCTACAACTGTGAGAAGTAATTTCTGCCATTTACAAAAGGCCAGTTTGCCATCGTAGCACAGACAGATTAAGATGGGACTTTAAAACAAGTCAGTCATCAGTCAGAACTGGCTGGCTCAGCGTCTCTCCCACTGGAAGGAACATCATACTTGCTAAGTCTCAGTGGGCCCGTCAGGACTGCAGCCATAGCAACCGAGGCCTGTCTCAGCAGGCAGGTGTCACAAACCACCAAAGCTTTCCCTCTGATGTGTACTCTTCCCACTCTACAGTTAAGAGAATTAATGCTTTGGAGCAAAACAAATCAGAAACCACAACACAAGATCTCTGAAAAAGTCCCACCAAACACCCAGGAGGGTGTAGGTTTGCTGGTGCCCACAAAGATCTTCCCCTAAGGGCCAGGGAGTTAGCTCAGTGGTTCCGGCACCTGTCTTCCAAGCCCAAGGGCCCAGGTTCGATCCCCAGTAACCACATACAATACTAGGTGTGGAGACTCACGCCCAGCAGCAATCAGCACCACATACCACAGTGCCGGGCGTAGTGGCTCACACCTGTAATCCCAGCACTCAGGAGGCAGAGGCAGGAGGATTGCTGTGATGTGAGTTGGAGGATGAGCTCAGGGCCAGCCTGAACTACAAAGTGAGACCCTGTCTTTAAAAAAAAAAAAAAAGAAAAGAAAAGAACAGAAAAAGAAAAGCTCTTCCCTCGAAGGAGTTTGCCCTCTAGTGAGGACCAGGGGAAATACTTAAAACAAACAAACAAACAAAAAAACAGATTACAAGAGTAAATTATGGGTCTGGTCAAAACCAGCTGCTGTCTTCCTGGAAGGATCGCTGAGCACCTGAGGCAGATTGCATGCAACCCATTTTACTAATGAGAAAACTGAGCTCAGAAAAAGGACAGAACTATACACCAGCAACAGTGGAAATTCTAAGGAAGAGACCACCCTTCCCTAGTTACACCAGCCAGCAGCTCCTTCTCCGTGTCCTCTCCCTCCACGTTATCCTGGGTTGTTTTCTTGCACATTTACTTTCAAGTGCTCTTCACATCAGCCCATCTATATTTTTACTTCAGTGAATTAATTTAAAAAGGAAACATTAGCTATCAATTGGAGGAAAAACTAGTATAATTCGCCATAAACAGAACATAACAAGAAAAGTACACAGAGGGCTATTAATTTCTTTTAAGTTTGCTCATACACTGCTTAAAAGCATCTTGCGTGTCTCCGGTTCACATGAGCCACTCTGGAGATGGCTGGGGAGAAGACGTGGGGTCCTGGGCTTTGCCTGGCCGGCTAGGCACTAGACCAGGCTGAGGAAAGGGTCCCTGTGTGGGATGACATGAGGCAAGCGGCAGGGGAGGGGTGGAGGAACCCAGCACAAAAGAACCAGAGGAAAGGACCCTGGGCCGGTTAATCAGATGGCCAGCTCCGTGCCGCAGACCGAGCACACTGGGATGCGGACTGACACACTTGGCAAGTATTTTAAAGGCTGGGCTGAGACAACAGTGTTCTTGTCATTCCCAGCTAACCAGAGAACAGTGAACCCAAGTCCCCACTGGCATGCTCTGGTTTTTCCCAGTACTGTCATCTGATTCCACTTTTCCAGGAGAGGGAAAAAAATCTGTTTCAGGGATGATGGCCAATAGTGAATGCAGATGTCTGAAATCTGGGGGAGGCAAATGGAAAAGCAGAAGAAAAGGGGCGGGCAGTCAGATGCAATGAAGGGGGTTGCTGACACAGGAGCCCCATTCTTTGCTGGGTGTGTGTGCACATGCTCATTCTTCCCAGAGTCATCCTAGGCCATCACAGAGACAGACATACCTTGTAAAAGGTCAATTTCTACATCGATTGGGGCAACTGTAGCCGTAGCAGATTCTGTGGGAAAAGCAAGTCTGACCTAACCCAGACTCAGACTAACAGACATCTGCAGATGGGGGGCTCTTGTGCATGTCAGACGTCTCCTTCCCTGTGTAGCTGCCTTTGCAGACCTGGACACTTTGACAGTCAAGTGGTCCCAGGAAAAATGATCCCTGCTTTCTCGGGTAGAGCGCTAGGCACTTTCCCACCCGCACGTATATATTCTGCAACGTGATATCCGTCAGGTGCTACCATGGCATTTTATAAGGTCATATGTAATGCCAACTGGAGCTAGGAAAAATAATCTTCAGCCCCGGAAAGGCACATAAATCCCTACAAAGTGCAGGTTTTTAAAAGTGTTTTGTTCTCTGGGAGCCAGAAGCCTGCACAGCTGATACCGACACTGGATCCCGGAGAAGCTGGAACTGAACCTGACCACGGCTGAGCTCCTAAGTACAGGATTTCTCCATCACCAAGTCCAGGAATCTCCCTGGAGATTGGCCCTTTGGAGAAGCCGGACGGGAGGCTCTGAAAGTCCCTCCTCACACACAGGAGCCCTGGGCTTCCATCACCAGTACAAAACAACAACAACAAAACGTCAAGCCCAAGGCCCTTCCTTTACAACTCCCCTACTACGTGACAGCCTCACAATGCAGCACTCAAACCCCTACTTCCACACATTCCCACCTCATTTCTGCTCGTGTGGGCACCCCACTTGCTGAAGTCCCGCCTGTCCAGTCTACTGTCCCCTTCTCTGCTTTCCCAATGTCCTCATTGTACATCAAGCCCTACTGTGGCTCTGTGGGACGGAAGGGCTCCTTTCTGGTCCTGCCTCCAAGCTCACCTCTCCAACCCACTCCCTCTGCAGCGGCCGGGGTGTTCTTCTCACCCTGATCTTACATCAAGCAACTCTCGTGCTCACACACCATCTATGGCTCCCTATTGGCCCAGGACAAATCTCAAGCTCTCAGATATCCTCTTCAATATCTGGCCAGTCCTTAATCCATCTTCCCGGTCACCTACCAGTCCAGCTCCCATGCTGTGCTCCATTAATACAGTACTTCCTGCGATTTTCCTAGAAGACTCGCATTTCCATCTCAGTCTGTGGTGAAGGCCTCTGCTCTTGACTTGATCCTAGTTCACATCCCCCCTGTAGGGCAAGCTATGGGCAACAGTCTCTCCGGGGAGCCTTTCCACACAGCTCGGGTTGTACAGGCTGCTTCCCTAGGCTCACGGAAGCAAAAGTCCATAGGTCACACAGAAATGCAGCTATACACAGTCATTTAACAAAAGGACAGAGAGAGACTGCGAGACCAACCCTTGAGCATGGTGACCCCGTTCACCAACTCACTGCCAGGCACAGCACCTTGGGCTCATTCACATCTCTGTCCAGCCCAGGGGTCACTGCCCTCGAGTCCCCACAAGAGAGAAATCTGGGGTCTCTGGACTCACACATATTTATCCTCATAACTGTTTTCACTAATTCTCACCGAAATTCAACGTGGCTTTCAAAGATGGATGTGGCTGACAGACCGCAGGGGTGTCAACCACACCTGAGATTTTGACACCAATGGAGAGAAGCTGCCGATATTGCCCTGTCACATTGCTTTGGCAACAGATAACTCAAAATAATATTTGCATTTGTCACTACTTTAAAATTATAGTAGCTGTTACACTTGCTGCCAAATCAAGCTAATTAACGTGTTAATGAGAATGCAAAGACATTATTATTTTACAAATTTGTTTTCTATCTGTGGATCTTAGATAGCTGCACTTTGACATAATTCCTGGTCTTCGTCAGCCTTGTTTTGGTTTTAATCTTTACACACTGCAAGATATTATTCAGAGATGGGAGGTGCAGGTTTACCCTGGAGCCAAAGGGCCCCAGGACAATGACCCTCTCTAGACTGTGACCTCACTCGTAGCCAGGCCCTGGGTCCCTCATCTTCCTACCTGGAACCTGAAGCAGTAGCCGGATGTGACAGTATTTGCAATAATGACCTGAGATTCCATATATATTCATCTACCTATTTTACAGTTGATATTTCCATTACTACTTTATTTTGCATCATCTTGTTCCTTCTTTCCATCTCTCCATCACCCACCTACAAATTGTCCCTATTTTCACCCCTCCACCTATCCACCTTCCACCCTGCACCTGTCCACCCACTCTGTTCCTCCAACCCACTCTAGGGGAGTCTAAGAGATCAGCATCTCCACCTCAGTCGCCGCACTCGGTTCTGCAGCCTAGACGGGGATGTGGTCAGGAGAAAGAGGTGACCGTTCTCTCGTCTGGCCTCGTACCTGGCACTGAACACGGCTATGACCTGGGTGCTTTTCGGAGCAGGCAGCACCTATGCCTGTGCTATTCCCTGTCCTGCGGGACCCAGGAACGCTTGTTGCATTCAAATGATCAGAGTGGCCAAGCCTCGAAAGACAGTCACTGTTATTACCCACACCTGTAGTGTGGCACAGTGGCCAAGAGTTGGGTGTGGTTTTGCATGCGGGCTCCACCCTTACTGCGCATGACCTTCAGGGGCTGATATGTGGGAAGGCTGCAGGGAATCTCTTTCACGGCCTGTGAGTACTCAGTGAATAGTACCCGCGCAGTAGCCGGACTATCCACAGCTCAGCCTCAGAAATCGCTCTTCAGTGAGTCCCCCAAAGGAGGCAGGGGATTCAAACTCTGGCATCAGGATCCCCTGGAAATGCAACTACTGGATGAACCCACAAATATCACTTTTCAAAATGTTCAAGCCCTTCCCATCTACAATGCAAATCAAAACACAAAGATAGTTTTACCCATCTGCTTGTCAAAGATTATAAAGGCTGATAATCACCGTGCTTGTGAGAGGCGAAACGGAAATCTCGTTCAGGAAATCTGTGACAGCTTTGAAGGGATCTTTATAGAGGACACTCCAGCTAGACCTGTCAACATTTCATATGTGCACGCTCCTTGCACCAGTAGACCCCAGTCCACTCACTTATCCCACAGAGACACACAGTCCCCGGGCCAGAATCGTTTCAGAAAACAAAATGGGAGCATCTGAATGTCTCCCAACAGGAAATCCATTAAGTGGATGATGGGATATTTAATTCACTCATGTTTTCTGAAAAGTTAGTACTGGCAATACACAAAAAAAAGCAGACAGGAAGAATGATATATACCGATGCAAAATGAGAATTTATATATACACATATATATATTATATTTATAATATAATAAAATAAATATTATATATATGGAGAGAGAGAAAAAATATTATAAAATGTATTTATTAGATTTCTTTTCAAGGAAACAAATCCCTGCCAATATATAAACACATATTAATATGCAAGAGCAAAATCTAGACGGAGAAATAGAAAAAAAAAATGAGCAGCAGTTACTTCTAAAGGTCAAAGTAAGAGGCATAAGGATTCACTTTTATCCTGACGCGCTTTTGTGTTTTGTTTGACTTTATCGGCTGTTTGTGCCACTTTAATCCACAGCGAGTCCAGTGGACTGTGCTCTCGGGACATCTCCAGGGTGAGACTCCCTCTCTTGGCTTCCACCTTGGCACCTGGTCTGAACCATCCCCCATGGCCCTATGTCTACCGCAGCAGCCCCTGCCCTTGGCTGCCGGAGTACCCTTCAGCAGGACAGCTGCCGATCCCATTTGCAAAGGCCATGCCAAGTCCTTTCTATATACCGCCCTCCTTCTCTCCCTCACTCATTCTCCTGGGCAGCAAACTCAGATTCCGCCGTGAAACAAACATGCCAAGTTCTTCCCAGCTCAGGGCCTTTGCACTGACCGTTCCCTGTCCATCCACATACTGAGAAGGTTCGTCCGCTCATGTATGCCAGGTCTGTGTTCAAACACTGCCGGGTGGAAATCTCCCCAGAGGAGGGCAGCGCTGCCTGACTTCCGTGGCCTGCCCCACCTCCTCGGCCCCCCTCTCATTAGCTCTTGTCACTGACTGACATGGCACAGAAACACACCTTCCTCGTGTGCTGTCCACTCACAAGTGAGCTCCGGTGCACCGAGCCCAGCACAGTGTTCAAGGGTAGATCTCTAGCCCCAAACCCGTATCTGGCATGTGACAGTCACTCGATAAATATCAATAATATGGTACAAAACTATTGAAAATACCAACTCTGAAAAACACACGAAAAAGGGCCGTAAGTCCTTTTCAAAATATTTTTTAAAAAATAAATCCTGTTTCCAGGCCCAAGACGCCCTCAGAGAGCAGGATGGGAGGAACCAGCAGCGGCAGAGCATGTCGGCAGCTGGCAGCCAGCGCAGCACACAGCAGCCCTTGTTTCAGGCAGCTGCTCGGCACACAGGACCCTTTGATGGAGTGGGGGGAATAAACGCTAGCCGGGTTCGAACACCGGACAGCCCAAAGCCACAAACGATTTCCGGGTGTCCGAGGGCCCAACCCTCCTGAGCAGAGCGACCACACAAACACGACCCCCGCCAAACCCCAGCCCTGCGTCCCCAAGGCGCCAAGACAGGGTGAGGTCCAGAAATGGAACCAGTGCCTGATGTGTAAAACTGACTCGGTCTGCGGGTTTGGATGCCCACAATGTGTGTGTGTCTGGGAGTCTCCATCTTTTTTTTTTTTTTTAAGGTTTTTTGAGACAGGGTCTCGCTTTGTGGTTCAGGCTGGCCCTGAGCTCAGCCTCCAACTCACATCACAGCAATCCTCCTGCCTCTGCCTCCCGAGTGCTGGGATGACAGGCGTGACCCACCACGCCCGGCACTGTGGTGTGTGGTACTGGTTGGCGCTGGGATGAGTCTCCACGCCCAGTATTGTTATGTGGTTACCGGGGATCCAACCCGGATCCTTGTGCTTGCAAGACAGGCGCCGGAACCACTGAGCTAAATCCCCGGCCCCAAGTCTCCATCTTTTATGCTCAGGTCTTGCTGGCTTTGTCAGTGCAAAAGGTGACATTAAGAGTCCAGCATGCCTGGAATCCCAGCACTCTTTAGGACTGAGGCAGGAGAGTCTATGATCCAGCGCAGCCTGGGCAACTTAGTGAGACCCTATGTCACATAAAAGTGTAATGAAGAGGGGGCTGCTGATGTGGCTTGGTGAGGCCCTGGGCTGAATCACCAGTACTGCTAAATAAAAAGATTAATGTAACATCAGAAATTTCCTCTGGTGTCTTCATGACACACCCCACTGACACTCCTGACACATGTACACTAACGTATATAGAACCTCGGCCTATATGAGGTCACTTGGGAAAAAAAGCTCAAGCGACACCTCCAGGCAGCAGTCCAAAGCGGATGTCACCAGCACTGTGTCTTACTACATGTGCCGCTCTTGCAGGCGCTGCACGCCATGTGTGCTTAGACCAGAGTTTCCAGGCTGGCACAGGGATTGCTCCCGAGGGGACGTCTAGGGTCTGGAGACGTCTGTGGGAAGCAGGAGGAATCGCTGGCTTCCACTGGGCAGGGGCTGGTGACACTGCTTCATCCCCAACAGGGCAAAGCGGAGCCCCCAGCCTGGCACAGTCCTGGAAAGTGAGCCAGAAGGGCCAGGGAGAGGCTGGGGACCTTCCACTGTGCATGTGAGACCCACAGGACGTCAGACCCTATCTGTCCTGAGATGTAAGGGACCAGCCTAATAAGGGAAGGAGGGCAGCACACCCGGTGAGGCTGTGGTGAACGGGTAACCTCAAAAGACCCCACCCTAAGGCGGCAGCTGGGAGGGACCACAGCACTATCTGGCATCAGTATGGTTTTATACTCCAGGTTTTTATAACTCCTCTAACCCCACTATCCCAAAGAACCACTAAAAAACATGTTCTCAGTAAAAAGGAACCTAGATGCAGGCCTGGAGCAGTCAGCTGGGATCCCATAGCACCCCTGGGTCCAGGGCCATGTACGAGAACATCACCCCCCACCCTGTGTAAACGGACCCTGGTTATAATTAGGGCGGTGCCCGAGGAACCAGCCACCTAGCCGAGAAGTCTCTTTCAGCCCCTTCTGGGGTCAGAGGCTCTTCTTCCTAGCACAGAGCAGCTGGGTTTCTCCTTGGTAGGAGAATGACACTATGTTTCTGTCCCTGACCCCACCCATCTGGTCTCTGCTTCTCCCTAGATGCCCTCTTCCAGGGGACACACAGGAGCGACAGTTCTCAGAAGCAGACAGGAAGGGTGTCATTACCCAAGAGATGTCCCTTTTCAGGAGGGCAACCAAACCCTGCAGGGAGGGACGCGCTGGGCTGGAGGAAGAGTGACCCTCCCCTCCCCAGTGGCTCTCAAAGCCACAAAGAGAGGCGGTGGCACTTCTGAGAAATCAGACTCAAATGCTAGGACAGTTACCGTTTCCTGGAGTGTGACAGAGCACAGGAAAAGCAAGTCCGTGAACGGCGCCTTTTCTGTCTGTCTGTGTCTGTCTGTCTGAGCCAGGCCCACAGGCAGACACTGAGGCCTGTCTCCCTCCATCCTTGTCTGGATAAAGGCGGCTTCACGGCCCCATGGCTGTGACAGACAGAGGGGTGTGAGCGAGGGACAAGACTCAGAGCAGCTGTGTCCTGCCCGCCGCACCGCTGTGGTCTGCAGACCCCTCCCAGCACGGGACTGCTCAGCATGTTGGTTTTCTGGTTCCATTTCTGGGAGGAAGCTGTCATAAACAACAGCAGTCGTGATCCTCCCTCCAGAAAATCTCACAGCACGAGATTCACACTCCCCTGGGCTCCATCCAGGACTTGCCCTCAGTGGGAAGACTCCTTGGTCTACCAAAATGTGCCAAGGGTAACAGTGACTCGCCCTGAAAAGTCCCACTGGCAGCACTGTACCATCAAAGGGAGAAAGGAGACAGACAGATGGACAGACTAAGAGAAAGGCATATACACAGAGACCAAAGAGAGAGACAGAGACAGAGAGGCTACTAAAGGATCTCTGAGGAGATGCCCCCAAGGAGCGTCACAGGGAAACCAGCAAGTGAAGTGTTGTGCCCCAGGGCAGCCATGGCAGGAGCCGTTGCCACCACCGTGGGCCTGAAAAGGTGGCAAGAGTACCTGGGGCCACGGGAGAGTCAGGAGCTGGAGCCAGCATGGAAAAGTACCCGACCACATCCCCACCCACACCCCGCGGCGCCTCCGGGGCCCAGGCAGTGCGAGGCTAGGGTGACCACTTTCAGCTAGGGGTGGGGAGGGTGGAGAGGGCAGAGCGTGGTGTGAGGGGGCCAAGGACTCCAACAGGCACAGGCCCTTGGACAGCCAGACAACGAAGCCAAGTGGGACTCGATCTCCCGCCTGGGTGTCACCCTCAGTCACCAGGAACCATGCGTTTCTGAGGTGGCTGGCCACAGCAGAGGAGCCGCCATGGAAAGGCCTGTGAGCAGCACTGTGTGTCGGCGCCGAGGGACCAGCCGGCCCCGCATTTGGGCCTGGTTTTCTCACATGAGGGGAGCATCACCATGGATGCATAGAGGGCGGAACTCTACCATTCAGGAGCCTGAAGGCTGCGGACCAAGTCCTGTGCCTTTTGAGGTCATAGGGTCTTCTCCTTCAAAGAAGGGGACAGAGGACCTTCCAAGGTGGTTGTGGTTGTGACTGGAAGGGTCACACGTGCTAAGTGCTTAGAACAAGCCTAGGCACACAGGAGACACGCGATGTACACCACGGCAAGTAGCACCTTGGGTCCCCTGTGGCTCTCCCGTGCCAACAGTCCGGCCCCGCTGTGGGTTTATGTCCCTCTACACCCAGACTTAGCTCATGCTGCTCTTTGTGAGGCAGGGATTTGACTGAATTACCCTGGGAACCAGAGCCAGCCCACACTTTCTAGCACCAGAACACCTCTTATTATACCCCCATGTGCAAAGCCCTGCCTGGAAATCCCCATGGAGAGGGCAGCCTAAGGCCCCGGGACCTGGTACTCGTAACCTGACGTCAAACACTGGTAGGTGGTTGCAAATCCAGCCTGGTGCTTTGTCACTCTGCCGCACCTCCCCTCTCCCGGGCTCTGCTTTGTGCCTGCAGAGGTGACACCTTGCGCCGGAGATGTACCCCGGGGTGCTACTGCTCTGCAGATCCCCAGCTGGAGTAACACAGAGGAACACGTGCATCTGAACCTATGTGCAGTGGGTTTCTGTGCAGTGACCCCTGTCTGCACCTCATCTGCATCTGTGTCTGTCAGCTGAGACTGTGACACAATACCCAAGGTACAATACCCCCTTTGGAGGAGCAAAGGTTTATTTCTGGTCTGCGATTTCAGAAGTTTCAGCCATGGTCGGCTTGTTGTATTGATTCTGGCCTGTGGCAAAACAGAAATAGCGTGGTGGTGGGAAAAGCTGTTCATCTTGGGGCAGCAAAATAGCAGACAGACACAGAGACCGGGACAGAGAGAACAGGGGACATGGTACAGTCTTCAAAGTGGACCCTTCCAGCCAGGCACCACCTCCTAACAACCTACTGAGCTATACTCCTCAATGGATTAGCCCATAAATGTGTAGAGCGTCCCACAGTCCAATAGCCTCCCAAAACCCCAGCTCCAAACCCATGCACCTTTGGGGAAGTTTTTTTTTTTTTCCACTTATAGCATTTTATTGGTATCCATATTAATCCATATGTCCTCTGTGCCTTTATCTGTATCTATATCTAATCTACTCTACATCTGTATCTAATTTATATCTACCTTTATATTTAATTATAGGTATGTTCCTGGATCTAGTCTAACTTACATCACTACAAATATCTGTACTGGGTCTACTGCTACATCTAATCTATAAGGAATCGATACCACAATGAATCAATATCTGCACCAAGTCTACATTTATTTTTTGTTACTGGTGTCTTAGCAACAGAGCAGGGAGGGAGACAGGTTTCATCTGCAACCGAACTTGGAGCCAGACTCTACCACAAAGTGTATTAAAAGGAAATATGGTCTCTCTGGGCTTCATTTGTCCTGTCTGTAAGATGGGGCCGTGATCGGTCCTTGTCTCACAGAGTTGTTTCCTGAAAAATGAAATCTGAACTTTCAGGTTCAAATCCTGCTGCGTTTGCCACCTGCTGTGCCCATTACTGATCCTGGTCATGCCTGGGCTTCTCATATATAAAAGGCAGGTGACACATTCCATACGGGACGGTGCAGAGATATGAATGAGAGGACCCATGTGAAGAAACTGTCTTAGAAGTGTGTCTGGCATGTATTGTATGACTTAGTCAACCCCAGCTACAAGTACCAGGCTTATAGGCCACACTAATGTCCAGTGCTTGTCTCAAAATAAACATACAGTGTACCCAAAGGATGTGGTCACTGTTGACACACAGAACAGCTGTCAGGGCTAAAGTCAGGCACCCAGAGTCTTAGGAGAAGTCAGCCCCCACTGAGAGTCGGGGGAAGGTGATCTCAACGCAATCTATTTTTCGACAGGATGCCGGTGGCTGGCTGTGCTTTGGGGAACTCGCTGGCTATTTGTGGAGCGCAGCCTGACATCTCTCACCCTGAGTCATGCAGACTAGAAAGGAGTCCACGGCTCCGGGATGGAAAATCCTCCCCAGAATGGTGCCATGGTCCAAATGCACCCTCCCTGTTGAGCAAGCCAAGTCCCTGCCCAGGCGATGGCCCAGCTGGCCACCTCCCTGCCTCCACCAGGGCTAATTAAAGACCCAAAAAAAATCAGAGCCAGTGGAAAAAAATCATGGCAAAGTGACACGGCCCATCCACAAACCAGCCTCTTCTGCCCCAGAGAGGAGCAGCTGCCCAAGGACGTTGCTGGGCTGAGCAGCGATTTGGTCCCGTCTCCTCTCAACAGATGCTGAGACTGTAAGAATTAATGGGCTGGAGACTCAGGTAGGAGCCATTCAGGAGCTCCCTGATTACTCCAAAAACCACTCTCTGTGGAGAAAAAGGTTAATCGAAGCTCTGTGCTGGAAGAGAGGCAAGGAGGCAGCAATCACTTTATTTAATCTTGCAAATGGAGAAAGAGCTTCAGAAAGTTCACACAAAAGAGGATAAAGCCTGGGCCAGAAAGAGAAAAGACCTCAACACAAGACGACCAAAAGGTCTGGGCCTGCAGTCCAGGAGCTGCGGCCAGGGCCCCTAGTCCCTCAGCCAAGCAGCTGGATTTTTATTTCTATTGATTTTGCAATACTGAGGATGGGACCCACGGCCTCACATATGCCAGGCAAAGCTCCATGACTGAGCTACACCCCAGGCCTAACTTAGTTCTGTTCTTAAACTCTGTATAGTCTAGCAACTATTGAGTCATAGATATCTCTGAAAATCATCCCTTCCAATGAAACTGTCCTGCAGAATTATCCAGCAAGACCACCACTGAAGCCAGGCACATGCTCCTGTGTATGACAGTCACTGGGTGCACAGGGACATCGTCAATGCAGACAGACACACACACGCAGGGAATGCAAGTGTCTGGGCCACAGCCCAGAGTCTGCATAACTTCCGACCTTAGTCACAGAAGGTCACCTTTGAATATAAGGAAGAAACTACCAGGCAAGTCACCACTACGTGGCTAGATGTGTTTTTGAAAAACCAAGGGCTGCAGAGCAAGGCAGACTATCTCTACCTTAACACTACTGGTATCCGAAGCTGCCTAATTCTTCCCTAGCTCTCCCGGGTGGCATTTCTGGTCTCTACCCATAGGTGCCGGTAGCACCTTCTTTCCACAAGTTATAACAATCAGAAGCATCTTTGGTCACAGCCAAATGCCCCTTAGCAGGCAAAGTCAACCCAGTGGAAAGCTACTGGTTGATACTGAAGTGTAAGTTCAGCTGGGTGCCAATCCATTAATTAGGTAATGACAACCGTTAATTGGATTTCTGACATCAGCCCCCATATGAGCATGATATGCTAAGATCTGAAACTCCTTTGACCTATCAAATGTCCTCAGTGGACAGCAGTGTGACAGGATGGCCCTGAATCTAGGGACGTTCAATTTCTCTTCCTTCACCCTTGCCTACAGACTTCTAAGGAGTTTGAAAGAATCCATGCTCTAACTGATCCTAAAGAAAACTGGCATTATTTTTATTGCAACCCAGACATATACAAACATTGCAGACTGCTCCCCTGGCCATGTCCTGGCAGGGTGAGCTCTTTCTTGTGTAAACTGGCAGTTTGAATCTCCCCCACAGAGCCCAGAGACACTCCTGAGAGACACTTTGCTGAGTGAATCCCTCCCCAACTCTCACAGACACGCTTGTCTTCTCCCCCATTCACTTCTTGCTGTGTGAAACTAGGGACATACTTGTGTGTATATGTCCCATCTGACTCCCCCAAGAGGAAGTAAAACTTCACTGGAATGAGCCTTCCTGTTCTGTGTGCCGCTGTATCCTTGGCATCCAGCATGCACCAGGCCTGGTCTCTGCATGCAACAGACAGTCGCCCAACAGCTGTCTATTGAATAAGCAAAGTGATAAATGGGTTTGTACACAGAGACGCTTTCAAACATTACTTGTCTTTCATATGCACTGCTCCTCTTCGACATCAGCTTTGTTGCCAATCCTCATCACCCCAGCAACATCTTTTAAGTAATGTGAATGACGCGCCCTCCTCCTATCCTCCCGGCGAGCGGATCAAAGAAATTCAAGCACCTGGTTAGTTGTGAAAACTGAGCAGTCGGCTTGCCTCCTGATGGCCTTGATCTTCAAGCCTGGAGAGGGATCTCGATGTAAATGAAGGTCTATTCCCTTCCAAGTGGGGCTCACTTCAGATACCCAGACTGACAAATCTTTACAAAAGAGCTTCTTTTTTTACAGTTCCCCAGGTATCTGCGTTTTGGAGCAGAAGCCATGAACTAATTGACAGAGAAGCTGTTGGGCAGGGGTGTGGCAGAGGAGCTCAAATTAAATGACAGAAGGCTGTGCCAACCGGAGTGCATTCCAAAATGATAAACGCTTTGGAGGATCAATGAGAAAGAAAATCAAACATGTCCTCAAATTTATCAAAACACTGCTGATGGGTGCAAAGATGTTTCATCTTTTGTTGGCCTGACATAAATATTCTAGTGAGGCCACTGTCTAAGCCATTTTACGCACAAGCCTTATGGAACACTGTGCCGGGTATTCTACGTGGGTCTATCCATCCGCCCATCATCCAGCCCCCACTACCTGTCTAAGTATATGTGTGGCTACTTGTGCAGAGCATCCTGTCTGTCTATCCATCTAACGGGCCCTGGGTGGCAAATCTCAAGCTTCGCCTGAACAGTGACAAGTTTTTCTACAAGCTAAGGCAATCTTACTTTCTGGCAAAAGAAAACAGAGCTCATCAAGAGAGGTGAGGTGTCCTATGACCCTGAGTTTCACACCTGTCAATGCCAGGCGCCGCCTGCATTGCTACAAGTGAGTTTACTCAACCTTTCTGATCCTGAGGTCCCTCGTCAGGACGCTGGTATCAAAAGGGACCTGTAATAATTGGGGCACCTAGAATTCACTGGGAAAAGCCAAGTCCTGGCAAATAAGAAATGATGTGAGGGTGAAGATAAATGTAACACCAAGTGAATTCAAACTCCTTTCAAACTCAGGCTTTTTCCCCCATTTCCTTCATTTGTACATTACCTGGTTTCTTGGTGACCACAATCTAGACCAAAGAAGACTCTCCACTGTGAGTCGGGGCTTCCTTGGCACACCCTCAGGGTCAGCCTGCTGGGGAGAAAGCTGACACCAGAGATGTAAACCTTCATCTGCTTCTTCATTTTATTAATCTGGCCATTAAGCAGGGAGGGTCCTGCAGATACCAACAGATGCAAAGCTCCACTGTGCTAATGGCAGAGCGCATCAGGGGAGTCTATAGCAGCTGACCCATCCATCTCCCCCAATTCACGACAGCTGCACAGATTAACCAAGCAGTGGCTGAGGAGTGGTGCAGTTAATACGAGGGCAGTGGGTACATGGAAGTGTCCGGGCCAGAGAAGTTGACGTGTGAAGCTAGGACATCATTCTTAGCAGCACCCCGCGGGCCCTCCCCCTCAGGCTCGGGACAGATCAGGCTTCATCATCCTGAGAAGCACACGGCCCTGGAGGGTGGGGGATGGGGCTGAGCCCTGCTCAGAGCTCCTGTGCCATGTCTATTCTGCAGTGTGGCTTCTCCCAAGCTTGGCCACATCTGTCACTTTGCTCCTGGCACACAGGTAACATTCAGGACACCAATCTCCGCCAGAAGACCTCCCTGCCTTGTCTGACCTCCCTGCAGGCGGCTGGAGAGCATCCTACTGCTCGCCCCACAGCAAGCACAGGCCCAGCCCTGGCCAGATCTGCCCACAGGCTTCTGCTAACAATCACACTGAGAACATTTGCACTTTGGTTGGCTTCCAGCATCTGTTTAGCATGGGAAATCAGAAAGACGACAAAGACCAGGAACCAGATGAGACCAAGGGAGCGTTTGTTCTCTGGAGGTAAATTGAGTCATTTCCCCAAAGACATGGCGCGATGTAGAAAGCGTGCCTCGTGCCACCGCTGGCTAGGACGATGGCTGAGGTCCCACGGGCCAACAGACGGAGGTTTTGGGCAGTCATTGTGCCGAGCAAGCTCTCACCCTCAGAGTGACGGCCAAAGGCATGGACATGTGACTGCTCTTTCCCATGGAGGTTTGGAAGGACCGGCGAGGTTTGGCCAGAGTGAAAGACGTCAGAAGGTCAGGGACAGAGCCAGGAGCAGCTGCTCCATCCTGAGGACAATACTCTGCTCCCAGAATTCTGGACACAGATTGTTTGTGTCTGGGTTTTCCCGAGCCTAATTAGTCTTCTGGGAGAGGGCTGATCAAGACATGAAGAATCACCATTTACAAATGCACCCTGAAAGTTCTCCCATGATCCTTTGGGTAAGACAGGGCGGAGAATGGAGGCAAACGTTTTTGAAAGCGCAGCACACAAATCTCTGGGGTGTGTTCAGATGGTTGGAGATGGCACTCACAGGAACATTTTCACAGTTTCCTATTTATTTTAACACTCTGCCCCTCTCCAAATGTAATAGCACTTCAAACCCATGACTCATCGATATCGCTGCTTGAGACGGTGTTTTTCCACCTGGTCATGGTGGCATCTCAGCATGCGTCGTTCTCTCCTGTGAGGGAGGGCTGCTCCTTGCATGTGAGACACTGAGCAACTACCCCGGTCCCTACAGAAAAATGTGTTTTTGGGTAACATAAGGAAGGGCTGAAAGTGACACGTAGAGACAATGGCAATAATGGGACAATGGGAAAAACCAACCAGAGGACGACCTGGCAGGCAGAGGACACGGACCCTCCTTCCTCCCACACTCATACCCTATCTTCTGCCATGCCAAACGTACAACTTGATAATCTCTTCGGCTGATATATCTACTTGGATGCTGGGGAATAAAAGGACAGGCAGGCACAAAGAAACCCTGAGTGTTGGCTGTTCCCACAACTTCTGGCCTTCCTGATATTCTGTCCTCACCTCATTCCCCTTGGAAGGACTCAAGCAGAGACGCCAGGGACAGACAAGAACCCCAGGAGCAGGGTGAAAAGGGAGGGAGGCTGGTGGTCTCTGCCAGCATGCTCCAGAAATCTCTGAGGAACTGTTATTCAGCTTTGTCACGTTCAAATAGCTTTGAGGGCATCCAACACTTGAAGTGTTCACATCAGGGCTCTGAAGGAAGTCCATCCTCTCTTTCTTGTCTATTTACTGTCTGATGAACTCACAGACAGAGATAAGGAGTCGATCTATCCAGATACATCCCCTTCAAATCCAGCAGGAAAGGCAACAGTCCTGCTGGTTAAAAAAACTAACACTCACACGCACTGAGTGTGTACCCCTGACTTCAGAGGCATGATTTTCTACAGACCTCATTTCCTGTGGTTCTCACCACAGTCCTGCAGGGAAGGGGCAGTGTCGCTGTGGCAGCATTCCCATAGAAAGAGAGCAGGTTAAGTGTCCTCAGCAATGCCGCTGGCCTGGAGGACACAGAACTGGATTCCTCAGATGCTAAAGCATGTGCTGAGGGTGGCTGCATTGTTCAGGCCCCCAGGAGAGAACAGAGCAGACACGCAGGCCAGATCATCCCCACAGGTCCCTCGGGTCATCATCCCTACACGAAATACCAATGAGCAGACAGCAGGCTCCAACTTCCTGTCCTGCCGCCTGAACTGTCAAGGAGTAAAGTTCTCCAAGTTTAAGACAGGAAAAAGCATCATCTTCTCCCTTCGTCACTCACTATTACCTCCTCTTTCCCTTTGCACTTACCTCCTTGTGACTGTGAGACAGGAGCAAAAGCCAGAAGGTGACTCAAAAGAAATGGTTCCGGGGGCCGGGGATTTAGCTCAGTGGTTCTGGCGCCTGTCTTGCAAGCGCAAGGACCTAGGTTCGATCCTCGGTAACCACATACAATACTGGGCATGGAGACTCGCACCCAGCAGCAACCAGTACCACATACCACAGTGCCGGACGTGGTGGCTCACACCTGTAATCCCAGCACTCGGGAGGCAGAGGCAGGAGGACTGCTGTGATGTGAGTTGGAGGCTGAGCTCAGGGCCAGCCTGAACTACAAAGTGAGACCCTGTCTCAAAAAAACCTAAAAAAAGAAACGGTTCCGGGTCTTGGCCCTGGTGGGTGGTGCATTCATGTACATGCACATACGCACTCATACTATCACGCGCGAGTGCACATACTCAGCCAGAGTGTGCATACACACGTGTATGCACCCACAAGCCCAGACGGGCAGAGAAACCTTGAACATGCATGCCTGTGTGGCTCTTCTGAGCGGCAAGGCCTGCAGAAAGGACAAACCAACCCCGGAGAGCTCGTCCTTGAAATATCAAGTGCCGACAGGAGACAAAGACCGTGGGAAACACTCACCTGGGCTTCCAAGGTTAGCAGCGGACTGGGCTGTGGATCCTAAGGAAGGAAAGGAGAAAACGCACGTAAGTGTCAACGGAAAAGTTAACTTAGAAGCACTGTTTTTGAACAAAGCTTGGATTTTCTCAGCCCTCAAACTGTGGGACGGAAGGCAGCCCAACAGTTTCCTCAATCTGCTCCGCACAAAGACAGCAGGGCCCAGTCTGCTCCACTCCGCCCCCAACACTTCTCCCCACATCCAGAAGGGGAAAGGAGCCCAAGGGTGTCCAGCCTGGGGACAGAGAGCACAAAACCAGGAAGAGCAAAGAAAACCGAAAAGCACCGTCCCCAGTCATTTCCAAGACTTTGGTATGAAGGAGAAGTTGGGTCTTTAAGAGGATTAGAAAGAAACCTGTAAGAACACAAAGGCCTGATTCAGGGAAAGGATGCCAGGTTGAGTCTGATCCTGGGAAGAAGAGAAAGAAAGAGAAAAAGAAGGTTTTAATTCCTGGTCTGAGCAGCACATTCCAAAGAGCCCAGGAAGATCCTTTCAGGACAGAGAAGGCCAGAGAAACATCCTATTCATTCACTCCCCACAAAGGCCGATTGACTAGGCATGCTGGGTGGGAAAGCCGCGGGTCATTAAACATGAATGCTTCGGGATGAAGAGGGACAGGCTAGCGACAGGAGGAGGAAGACTAGTGGGAGGCAGGGGTGGTCAGCCAGTGGTTTCCAACGAAAACAGGAAAGCCAAGACATAAAGGCTGTTTTCATTTGCACGATGTCTGCTCCCGATGTAACCATCTTGGGTTCGTGATTTGAGTCAAACAACTGCACGCTGCGGCTTACACAGAAGGGACATGATTTTAGGCCTCTTGAAGTCGAAGCCCATTTTGAAGTTTAGCTTTATCCTGACATTTTCCAACACGAGTTTTATGGGAGCCATGTAAATTAGCACCAGCCCACTGGCCTGTATCATGTGCATGAAGGGAGCCAAAGCTTCTAAATCCTGCTGCAGGTGATCTGCCACTTGCTTTCTTGATCCCTGCTCTGCACCATCCTCAGGGTGATGCCCAGTTCTGATGAGCAGAAAAGGAATGATTTCAGGCACATTCTGAACTCTGTCAGTGCTGGTCTCTCTTTTAAAAGGTCAAGAATTCATCTTGACGCAGTCACTACACAGTCAGGGATCACCACAGAGACAGGCACAGACAGAATCCTGGCCCTTACCTGTTGCTCATTAAAAGCACAATTTGTGTTTTCTTCAGTCAGGGACTAAAAACCATTTTTTCTAAAAATCTGTCTCTTCTTCTAGGCCTAGAAATGCCCAGTAGGGAACTATAACCAGAGTAAGCTTTGACCTTCATCTTGTATTCTTTGTTAATGTAAATCCAAAGAATACGGACACCAAGGGAAGAGGTTTATAGGGACATTCATCTACACCCAGAAGTTTCTGGTCATTGTCCTAAACCTATGACTGGCTGGATTCTAGGAAAAGCAGAGCTCCACATGACTGCAACCACCCTGACAGAGGCCATCTTTTCACGGGAATGGAACCAGTTTCCAGCCATAAAGCCAGGACTGACATAATAATCAACAGGACCCCAATGTACCAGCTGACCCTTAAAGGATCGCCTCTCACATTTGTGGGTAGCCCCATCTAAACCCCTGAATCTGAGTGTATCCCCTCCTGTGACTCTAGCTGGATTTTTTATTGTCCTTTAACTTTGCAACTGAAGTTGTTCTTTCCCTATAAACTTGGGTTTTGTTTTTAATTTCCATTGTTACTAACTGGCAACAGTCTTCCCCTAATTCTAGTGGTGAGTCCAGTCCCTAGCACTTCTGCACTGATATTGCTCCAAGGACTTTGCCCAAGAACATCTCACTCATTGCCACTCCCAGGTACCGAATAGTCCTCAGACCCAGGAAGACTTTGGAGGGAATATTTTTACCTCTTTCCCCTTAACACACACTGGCCCAAAGAGAACCGGAGAAGTTGGAAGGAAACAGTTCAAGCTTCTGTCTTTAATCACTCACCACTTCCTCTACTGGGGTGAAATGGCAACTGTGGGCAGCAAGGAGCCCAGTGGGGGCGAGCACGCGCGTTCTTTTAGCCATCCGCCCCGAGACAAGCTTCTGCCACTACTTAGCTTTTCACTGCTGCGACCTAACACCTGAGAAAAATAGCTTCGAGGATGAGGGAGAGACTTGCTTTGGCTTATGGCTTCAGATGCTCTAGTCCCTGGCCAAAGGAAGCCATGATTTTAGGCCTTCGATGAGGTAGCACATCCTCTCAAAAGGTGTGGCAAAGGGAAGCGGAAGCTGCTCACCCACAGCAGTCCGGGAGCCGAGGAAGTAAGAGCCCTAGGACAAGCTGGGAGCAGAGAAAGTCACCAAGTTTGGGCCTTCACAAGCCACACCCTTGCACTACGCCCTTCGTGTTCCCGTCACATCCCAACAACGCCATCAGAAATAAGTGTACCGATGACATTTGAGCCTTAGGATCTCATCACTTTCCAAAGGCTCCATCTCTGAACACTCGAGATTTGGGGGACGTTTTAGATCCAGACCACAGCAGGTCTCTCAGCAGCTCCCTCTCCACTCATGTGTACAAGGGGTTAGCCTTGTGCTTCTCAGTTCCCTATGTTGAGCAAGCACGAGGGCAGAGCCTGCTTTTGTCTCTGAGAAGCAAGATCATCCTTCCGCTCTGTGGCTGGCACTATGTCAGCCCTTGCGCGTGCTGCTTGGTGCATAAGAACACGCTGCTCTTTATATCACTGCCAGTCTGTGTCTGTCTGTCCATCTGTCTGTCCGCTCAGATCTCACCATCTAGATTTTGATTAGAAAATAAGAAACTGCATCTCAGCCTCAAAATTAGCCTAATTCTCAAAGCCAATTCCTAGCACAGTGCTGCACTGGGGTGTTGGGTGCCTGCCCAGATTAATTAAGCCGTTCTTCACAGCCCATTTGGCTATTGTCGGGGGCTCATGCTTCACTGCTCAGCATCCCAGGATGGTAAAAAGGGGGGAAGGCCTTCCTGAAACCCAAAGAACAACTCCACTGGAAAAGACTTTCCTTGGAAGCACCTGTCAACTGTACTGAGGAAACCAAGAGCCTGGTCCCTTTGTGTTGTGAGGCACAAGCGTTTTATTTTGTGTTCCAGCATCAGGAGACCCTATTGGTGCTTGGTCAGGGTTCCAAGATTTACGAAAAAGCTTCTAGAAGACAAAAGAACAAGAGCCACCTACTTAGCATCTTAATTAACCAGCCAGGAAGAGGATAAAGTAGTCACAAGGGGCCAGGTCATTAACACTTGGGATTCACTTGCTAACAAAATTCTGTTCTCTCTCTCAGCACACTGGAAGTGTAAGACTCTCCCTATAGAGGCTCAGTTCCGAGGATTCAAGGTATGACTGGATATCTGTGAGGTCTCACTTTCAGCAACATCCTCCTTAATTGGAAAGGCTAACGAAGCGGAACTGGGTCAATGATGCTGTCTGTCTAATCCATCGTGCCTGTCTAAATTGGGACTCTTAGGTTTATAGTAGAGTAAATTCCTGTCTGTCAAGAGGAAGGCTCCTGGAGACCAGAGGGGAATTTGCAGCATGCCTGCCTGCTCCGGTGGAGTGCGTTTGGAATCTTAATGCTGGTGCCAGGAACTGTGGAACCTCTGAATGCAAGGGAAGCCTTTTTAGACATCTTCTGCTGGGACCAGATTGGGGAAGTCAAATAGGGAACTAGGGAGACAGACAGAAACTCCTGTTCCTCCTAGAGCAACACCCTTTGGTCATGGGACCTTGAGTAGTTCTGTAGGTGTGCTTTCCAGCTAGTGGTTCAGCAGCCATGGACTTTAGCAGAAGCTCAAAATATGCTAGAGTGTGAACTTTATGGTTTGGCCATCAGAAGAACAGGACCCAGGTGGTCCTGCTGCTCCAGAGAGCAGGGGACATGAAACAGACCTGGAGCCAACCCGTAGCTTGACCCTAAGCCTAGCCTAGACCTCTAGCACCTAAGAAAGATGCACCTGGTATTTCAGCACAAGGAGTTTGGGGCCAGTTGTTACCTACCACCATTGTCATAATAACTTGATGTGCTTTCTGAACACTGATCTCGAGAGGACCAAAGAGTAATATTGTCACAAGCTCCCACAGCATTGCCGGGGATTTAGCTCAAGTGGTACTGTGCCTACCTTACAAACCCTCACAGTCTTGGAGCAGCTCGCTCTATGTCTACAAATACATTCCAGGAACCTAAAATAACTATGATCAGTAGAGGTTATTTATCAGGAGGCTACTATGTGCCAGGCTCTGTCAATCTGCACCATTACATCAGGCAGAGACACTGTTGTCTGTAAGGATCCGGTACCACAACCGAGCTGACCTACAACCCTCTATGCAAGTACAGCAGCATTCTGGGTTTGTTACTTAGCTGCCACTGCAATAGCACCCTGCCCTGTGATACAAACCCTTTTCACTTCTCTGGCTTACATTTCATTATGTTTTATGGGTATATGATTAGATCAAAACTTAGAACTATTAAAATATACTGGAGGGGTACTTCTCATTCAGAATGACTGAAACCAAAAGTGCTTCCGATTTTGGCATCGTTTTGAGCTTTCACATATTTTTAGCTGTTCTGAGCAGTTCGTGACAAGTTGTTCAAAAAGTTTCTGATTTCAGAGCACCTCGTATTTCTGGATTGGAGATGGATAACATGCAGGAATAACTGGCACTTGTTAGGGTCTTTTCATGCGGCAGGTACTGAACTTAACTAATTTCTCTGCACGAAGCACTTCATTAACCTATGTAACATCCTGAAGAGGCTGGTACTATCATCATTTCCATTCCTGAGATGAAGGAACTGGTGACCAAAGAGACAGACAGCACTGGAAAATCCGAATTGGATCCCTGTTCTTAAGAAAGAAGTTTGACTATTTTACAGCAGCTCTGCTGAATATAGTCCTACCTTAGATGAAGTAACTTTACAACTTGAAACATGGCTACTCAAGGAAAAAAAACACTTACAGCAGAGATACTTATAGCTGTAAAATAAAAAATACTTATACTTAAGCAATAAATAAACAAGGTAAACAGCACTACCTCAAGAAATACTGGAATTGTTACTTAGCATCTGTGTGTTTTTTTTATTTAAGGTGATGGAAATGGCTGATAGCAATTAACACATATGTCATGACTAACAACAAGAAGTCACTCTGCCTCAGCAGGAAACCAAGTAAATCAGCCAAATCAGTCTAGGCACGCTCCCTGCGTTCTGAATCGGTGAGGAGCACCATGTTTGATGGGCACCACGAGGGGGACAGAAGTGAGTTCAAAGGCAATCTGTGTTCATCCTTGTTGCCAAAGTTAAACAAGAGGCAAGAAAATAAACAAATAAATAAGTCAGAGGCAAAAGCTAGGTGTGTAGTATGTGCCAGCCTGTAATTCCTGCATTTGGGAGGCTGAGGCAGGAGTTTGAGGCGAGCCTGGGCTATACAGGGAGTTCAAAGTCAGCCCAAACTATATAGTGAGACCTTGTCTTAAAATAAAAACAAAAGCAAACAAACAAAACAAAAATCTGGAGTCGGACTGCAGGTCTGAAAGAAATAAAACTTATCTGTCCCTTCACAAGTCTTGCTTATAAGACCAGGAAGCTGAAGGGGCTGGGGATATAGCTCAGTGGTTCCAGTGCCTATCTTCCAAGTGCAAGGGCCCGGTTCGATCCCAGGTAACCACATACAATACTGGGCGTGGAGACTCACGCCAGCAGCAATGAGTACCACATACCACAGTGCCGGACGTGGTGGCTCACACCTGTAATCCCAGTACTTGGGAGGCAGAGGCAAGAGGATTGCTCTGATGTGAGTTGGAGGCTGAGCTCAGGGCTAGCCTGAACTACAAAGTGAGACCCTGTCTCAAAAAAACCTAAAAAAATAAGACCAGGAAGCTGAAATATTTTGCAGTCTATCAAGGCTTCAGGAAATTAAGGTCCAGTAAAGAAAGCAGGGAGGAGAAATTTGCTTCTTACTATTCTACATATGCATCAAACATGTCCGGCTCTCCTTTTTTTCTGAGGACAATGTAGGTCGTTTGTTCTTGGGTATTAGACAACAGTTTGGGGGTGGAGACAACAACTTTGTGAGTCACATCTTTGAACCTAATTTCCTCAGGAAGCCCATGAAATCAGGGAGCCCTTGTAGTACACTCTCCACCCCCTACACTCCCGGAAGACACGCCAGAGGATGGCTTGGTGCTCTCTCCCCATGAACGCTACATCTGGGAAAGGAGCCTGGAAGTTTCTACCATCAAGAGCAGGTGGCTCCCTCTTAGTTACTGTGAAACACAGGGCACCTGGGGAGAGGCAAAGACCCCTCACCCCCATTCTGGGATCACAGACACACAGAACAAGTACTCACCATACCACTCCAGCCTGAAGAGCTCACTGGGTGCAAGCTCAGCTGGGCACCAAGCCACACAGCCCCACTGGGTGCTGCCACTGGTACTGATCAATCAATGCCAAGGCCTGGCCATGAGGCAGTGAAGGAGCCTTCACTGGAAAGGAGACCAGCTCTGGTTACCACATAGCCACTGTGCACCATAGAATTCACTGTCTGGGGGCTTTCTGTAAGCGACGAGGCACAGTGCCAGGAACAGCACCTGAGCAGATACAGACGCTCTTAGGCAGCACCGACAGACCCACGGGACCAGGCTCCGCATCTTGAGATCATCATGTCATGAGGTGTTAAAGGAAAACAGATAGTGAGGATATCTGGTACACAGTTCCAGGCCCCAAATAATCTCTTTGTTTTCTGCTTCTAGGATGATGAAAGCTAAACAAATACCTCCGAACCAATGCTACTAAACCACACTTCTTTCCAATTGCAAGTTACTGTAGACTCCAGCTAAACACATCCCATTCAGTGTTCCTCACTGAAATGAGTAAATTTAGCTAATTCACTTTGAATGCTTACTTTGTGCCAAGCGTCTCCAACAGCTGTAGCTCTGCCAAGGGAGGTATCATGCTTCCCATTTTAGAGATCAGAAAACTGATATTCGTAGAGGATAATTGGTTCAAAACACAGGACTCAGAAAGGAGGGAGCTAAGACCAGTGAGCAGGCTTGTAATTTGTCAGTAATGGCTCCCTTAACCAATATCTTGATGTTTCTCAAAGTACAAACTTACTATATCAGGGCCGTGAGGCAAGGATCCAAACAATCTGTCCCGTTATCGAATTTCTCTAGGCTACACTAAACCTGAGAGTCCCTGCCCCACCCTGGGGTGACGTCAGACCGAAAACACCCGTGGAGACAGAGGACAGACCCCACCCGATACCCAGCCAGTCACCAAGTCTCTGGGGTCTGCCCGGGATTCATAAGAAATCTGGCGCTCACGCGGTGTGTTCCCAAGACAGGTCCCCGACCCTGCCACGTGCTTGTTCCCCGTGGTCACACAGTGGAGATACAGTGCCTGCTCGAGCAACCGGTCCCTACCCTCCTCCTTTCAGCATTTCCTCCCTGGGGAAGTGAGTGAGGCTCCTTTGCAAGGGCCAGTTGTGGTGCAATGTCACATAATGGGGCTTTCTTTCTCCGTGTTCCTGTGGGATTCACAGTGAGCTCCTATCACGTGTCGGTGGCCCCTGAGAGGAAGCCACAGCACGTGCACGGCGGGTGGCGCTGGGCGGTGAAGGAGGGACACCAACCACACAGAACTCTACTGTTGTCTGAGACCGGCCGTGCCTGCAGTGTGACGGCAGGCCCAAGTCCCACAGTACTCACCTTGTTGGAAAATGCTACCTCACCTTCAGGGAGGGCTCAGGGGAGAAGACAAAATCCCCACTGAGCAGGCGCCACCCTCCTCATTCTTCTTGGATGCACTGAGCCCTACAGACCACGTGGTTCTGTCTCTCTCTTGCTCTCTCTTTCATACGAAAAGTGTTGAACATCTATAATCTCTTTGCTCTTCTACATTCCTTCTCTATTTTTCAACCCAAACCCCAGAAAGGAGCCAGAGAACCTGTGCAGCTGGTAGTTAATCTTCCACCACCTTGGAAGAGATGAGACGCTGCAGACCAGACAAACCCAAGAATTATTTAATGCCTCCACAGTCCAAGGTGTGTATCTGAGCAAAAACAGTTACCAAAAATCTCAACCACTGAATATAACATCTCGTTCCGTGTGTGCCTAAAGAAGTTTTGTTGTTCTCTAAAAAGCATAGAAAATCATAATTCTCAGAACTACTAGGATCTGAATCTACCTGCCTGTAAGTGTAAAGGCCACAGGTATGCCGTTAAGAGATGAGGCCAGTGACTGGCCTGCGGCACTGATGAAATACAAGGTGTGACGGGAAAAAATGGTATGTATTTAAATACACAAATAATTTGTGAAGGCACAAGGGTATGAATCTCCTTCAAAATACTTTCCATGGGTTTGAAAACACATCATTCTTGTCAGTGCATGAGTGTCTTTCATTGCACTGTTGAGGCTGCATCAATGTCCTCAATCAATTCAAAACATTGACCTTTCAGGTCACTTTGACTTTGGGGAAAAACCAGAGGTCACACGGTGCCAGATGAGGTGAATATGGAGGATGAGGGCACACTGTGACATTTTTATATGCCTGCCCTTTTACCGATGGCCCTTGACAGCAGTCTTCATCAGATTTGTGATCATCCCTCATAAAGACACTCACGAAAGAGAACTTCTGGAAATGCTTCAGAAAGTGGGAAACAGACTAAAAGCATTCAAAGCAAGGGCATAATTTTTAGAGGAATTCTTTCCCCTGTGTTTTTTCACTGTAACAACAGTTTAAATTTAAACATTCACTATTCATTTTGATCAACTTTGTCCTTGAAATTACTGGCAACGCTCTAAAGGCAGGGCACTTCACATGCAAACAGAGAGGTCTCACTTCTCTTTTTAAACATGGAAAACTGTTCACCACTGAATATGCAATCCTGCAGGACAAGAAAGCTCCCACCTGCCTGACTATAACCTGATGGCTGTAGGCAAATGAATCTGTCACTCCCCTGTACGGATGGAGCTTGCCTAGGGCTGCATGGTGGCCAACACTGACAGTAACTGGAATTGTGACACACGGGCCTCCTCTGGAATACAAGATATTATTGTGAGTAGGTTCCTATCTTAATCGAAGCTCAAAACAGCTGTAGGAGGCAGCACTGTCTTTCAGATGGTGGCACAGGCTCAGAGAAGGAACTTGATTCACGTCATTCATTGGGAGGGGCGCAGTCAATCCTCGGACAGAGGATGACCCGCCTCCGTTCCCCCCTCTAGGTCACTCTTCCGCTGGTTCTCAGGGGTTTGCCGCATCATGGAAGAGAATCGCTAAGCCCGAGGTCACAGTAAAGAGCAGTTTGCATCAGGAAAGCAGATGGACCAGGCACTGAGTCCGGTGTTCTTACTATCAGATCTTACGATTTCCTTGCTGTGCGTCTCCACATTAACAGTTTATCTTGCTACCATTGATCACTGTAATACAATGATAAACTTCTCATCACTGTGAAGACTGGCTGAGAGTGTCCAGGGTCTGGCGCAGCCCCAGCGTAGAATGCAGCAGCTCAAAGGGTAGCTATCTTCTGAGGACCACTACGATAGCTCACAAAGCCCTGCCCTGCACAACACAGAGGCACTTCAGGCCATTAGCAAGACCAGCCATGCCCCTAGAACACACTGGCTTCCCCCACTGCAGCGATTTCAATCCATCCAAAGGTGCTCTCCCAGACACAGGCCACTTGCTGCGATCACCAAGATGGCACGGAGCCGACCTACAGCCAGTCCTGCAGACACTGTCTGGAACTCCAGAGACACTGCGCTCTGTTTTCTTCGCCTCTGGTGAGTTCTTTGTTCCACAGGGAACTAGTTCTGATCTCAGCCTCAGAGTTCAAGGTCAGCACAAGAAAGGGACGAAGGGATCCAAGCTGGGTGTCTAGCTGCTTCACTCTGCCGGCCAGGGGATGTTACTGAGCAACAGGTGGCCTCAAATGCTCAGTGTGGACTGATTAGAAGACAAGCTCAGTACATTCTCGCTTCCCAGGAGACCACACTTACTTACATCCTTGCTTTGACTCCAACCCAAAATAGCCTGGCGACTCTACAGGCCACAGACAGCCTGGAATCCGCATTCCTTGATAGTAAGTCCTGAGCTTTTGCCAAAGTAACTTTCTCGGCACCTCTTTCCCCCGCCTTTCTTCTACTACCAGGACACTGGTTATTCAGAAGGGGCCACATCCTGGGCCTGGAAAGACCACGGCTCATGTCTGGGAGGTTTTCAGCAGGCCACACACAGCACTGCTGACTCAAGCCAGGAGGAAAACTGATCCCAGGCCGTGGGCGGGACGCACTCAGAGCTCCATGCTGCGGCTGAGATGCCATGAGCCTCAGCCCTGCCCTGGGAGAGTGAAAACTTGAGGCTGCAGGCTGGCCTCACTGCAGGCCCCATTCAGGATCCTCAGCGCCTGTTTCCCAGGAACTTCACTGAGATATCTGAGCGGGGTGTGAACAGCCTGGAGACGCGGAGGCAAGTAGAAGGCTTGCAGAGGAAGAGCAGCTTCTTACACTTAAGAGTCAGGGAGCTTCGGCACGAGAGAGTCCCTGCCAGTTCCACAGCCATTACTTGTTAAGTCCCTACACTGAACCTCAGTCACCCACACAGGGCATTATCTTGGGCATACACCCTCATCCCATCCTTTGACTGTGTAATGTAACATTTGGAAGTGGGGATGACTTCATGTTTGACTTTAGTAGTGGGAGGGGTGTGTGTGTGTGTGTGTGTGTGTGCACGCGTTACTAGAGCCTTCCCACTGCGCTATACCTTCAGCGCTGTTTTACTTTGAGACAGGATTTCACTAAGTTGCCTAGGTTGGGCTTAAAATTGCAGTCCTCCTCCCTTAGCCATTGGGAGCCTTGGCATTACAGTGTGCCACCATGCCTGGTGGGAGATGGTCTTATGATGTTACATAAGTACTTGTTAGAGACACCACGGAGTACTGACCTTCATTTACAGAGGAGAAAACAGGCTCCGGTAGGACTTGTAGCCAAGCCAGGCCTGTTTAACCTTCCTATTTTCACAGTCAGAAACAAGTAGGGGAGGAAGCGAGTGAGCGAGCAGGTGAATGGGGTGCAGTATGACTTGATCGACATGAGGTCTAACACCTTCTGAAAAGTGACAACATTTAAAGTTTAGATGATAGCTTCATAACCCAATTCTGACATGAGGGTTTTTCCTGCAGTGCTGGGGGATGTCACCACGTGGGCAGCTGATGCAGGTGGCCACAGCCGGAACTCAGTGTGCAGCAGCCCATCCCACCCACGTGCCGTCTGCATCTCTGACCCGTCTGTGGCCCCCACAATTAGTTATTCCCTCAAAACAGCAATAGTCCCCTTTACAGCATCTCCAACTTCATCCCACCTCATGCTTGCCCAAGAATGGAAACCCTCAAGGTCCCGTCATAGAAGGAAGAAATAAAGAACTCTGAGCATTCCCAAACAGGCTGAACCTGGCACCGGGCTCAGCAGGACCCCTGTGCAGAGCTCAGTAGTGTTGGGGGCCAGGGGCCGAGGGGAAGGCAGAACAGGAAGAGGCGCCCAGCGCCCAGTGTTTGCAGCTTCCTGCAGCTGCCTGCCACAGCCTGGCTGTCTGTTCTCCCATCTCTCTGGGAAGGAAGTGCACTCCTCTCCCACGACAGCAGAGTTGGCCCAAGGAGCCAAAAACGTGCACGGGGGCTATGAGCCCAACTTTCCTCCTGTGAAGAGCAGCCCCAGAGACAGGAAGATGGGAAGAAAGCGTGGCCTCGGAGAGAGCATCCTGCGAGCTCCTCACAAAGCCCTGGCTGGGGGAAGGGGCCGGGATGAGGCCAGAGCACGGGAAAAGGATCCAGGCTCACTGATGCTGTACAATGAGCTCTTTTATCGGTGAATAGAGGACCCTCCTCAACTCCGGCTCAATGGCTTTGTTTCTGAAACGACTGATTCTACACTCAGAAAGCCAAATTTGCCAGACCTCGTGCCAAGGTCAGGCAAGGGCCTGAGATCCCTGAGCAATTTGATAATCAACACCCAGGAGACAACCACTGTGCTAAGTCCCATTGGACTGATCCAAAGCTACAATGATCCTCTTTATTTCCAAGCTCTTTTGCTCAGGGGCTGGGCGGGGGACCCTGGCCCACATGCGCTCCACGTTTGGCCTCACTGCAGGCCCCATTCAGGATCCTCAGCGCCTGTTTCCCAGGAACTTCACTGAGATATCTGAGTGGGGTGTGAACAGCCTGGAGATGCGGAGGCAAGTAGAAGTCTGCACCCTCTGGTCGAGCACCTTCCCGATGCAGTAGTGGGAACTGTCCCTAAGGGCCAGCAATAGTCTCTGTGTAGCAGGCACTTTGGGAACATGATCTCCTGGGAATTTTACAGAGGTGACCATCATGAACAGGAGCCAATAAGCAGTACCCAGTTTGGAGAGGCTTTGTACAGATTGTGCAAATCCTGTTGCATGGTACTGGTGCTCAGATTCGGGGTGTGCCACCACAAAGCTACACTGCAGCTCTTTTCATTTTATTTTGAGAGAGTCTCACTATGTTGCTTGAGCTGGTTTCAGATTTGTGACCCTTCTCCTGCCTTGGCCTCCCAAGTAGTTGGCATTATAGGCCAACGCCACCACAGCTGGCCACAGAATCTTAAAAAAAAAAAAGCTACAACAGATGTCAAAACTTGACATTTTAGAAGTTTCACACATAAAAACTGCAAAGTTTTTGGCATTTCTTGGGAAATCAGAAGATCTGGCAACATGAACCCAGCGTCTCCCTACGACACAGCCCAGCTTTCACACACCCTCCTGCTGTATGGGGTGCTCACCGCAGACATCCTTCCTTCAAGTAAGCCTGCCTGAATGGATGGCACAGGCACCAGAGTCTCTGACATCTAGTTCATAGCAGGTCCTGAGCTAAGTCCACACACGCAGCAGGAGGACCTGGGCTTGGAGAGAGATGGGGACATGTACCATGGGCAGCTAGGAAGGACACCTGGCACCATGTCCAGGGGTAACTTCACTCATCAGAGTATACAAACACACACCCACGAGCACCTGCCACAGAGCAGAGTCCACTCCTACTGGCAAGGGTGGCAGCCCTGTGTTCAAATCCCTGTTACAAACGGCCAAACTCTGGTAATAAGTGGGTTAAACCCCACACCGCTGCCATAAAGCAAGTGCTGCCACAGAGCGAGTCACAAATCCATTCCTCGTTGCCCACTGCATGTGAGTTATGTTTGCACCATCCTCTATTAAGTGTGCGACAGTGTTACTTAAAAAACAGTGGATGCACCTTCATTTAAAAATATTCTATAGCTAAAAGTGCTAGGGATCATCTGAGCTGGAGGAAAAGTGGTCCATAGACTTAACCACAGGGTTACCGCAGACCTTCAATCAGTCAGACCTGCGGTACCTGCAAAGGGCAGAAAGACAAGGTAGGCTTGTACTGTTCCGGCAACTTGTTCCCCTTTGCCCTTTGTCATTCTATTCAGTGAAGTCCTAGAACCACCATGGAGAAAGCCCTGGATAAATCCCTGCTGAACCCACCAAGTGGACTTCGACTCAGGTTAGGTTGGAATCTAACAAATGAGGGCTCAGAACTCAGCTGACATGTGAGCTGCTGCATGATTCTCTGACCGCAAGGCAAGTCCTGACCACAATGAATAGTCTTGCATATAAATGACAGAGCAGAAGTAGATCAACTCGACCTAATGATGCATGGGCTAAGGGCTGAGGTGTGAGATGAGGAAGCAGACAGCTTAGTCTTTACGGGACACTAGCACTTCTGGTGAGCTATGGTCTGTGGGGTGGAGGATGGGGAACACTACAGGTGCCAACATCATATAACTGGGAAGTGTGTTCCTGGACTGGAGATGTAGGTCAGTAGGAGAACCGGAGCCCCTGAGCTTGACCTCTAGCAGCACAATCACTCAACCAATTAATAATTATTTTTAAATTAAAAAGAAGTATTCTCCCAATTTATTAAAGGACACACACATGAACATATAAAAACTTAACAAACCATAGGTCCCCCCGACTGGTGGTAGGTGTGGTTTTGCTTTGTGTGCACTGCCAGGGCCTGGTACATACTAGATAAGTGCTCTACCATTGATCACAAGCCCCAAGTATAACATACCTGGTTAGAGCTTTTCTTGGTGACAGTAGGAGGATGGAGGAGTTTGGCTTCTGCTTGGGCTGTATGTGTAACTACTGCTGTTTGGAGCCAGGACTGGTTTGCTACAGCTTGAAACACGGGCGTATGTGTGTGTGTACACATACACTGAGTGAGGATTCATATGAATAGCCAGTTAATGGTGCAGTTTCCCTGCTCCAAAAGCACCAGGACAACCCACAGGCTTCGCTTGCTTAGCCTCCCTAGCGTTGGGGACTTCCTCCCATATTGCTCCATCCCTGGTACTGATTTCAAAATGGCTCCCAGAGGAGAGGAAGACAGTGAGGTTCTACCATGCGGACTTTGACTTCTGAGGTGGGACAGATGCAGGAAAGCATAAAAGAAGAGCTGCGCAGTCTTCCACTTCTGCACTTTGCCTTTATGATTATTCATGCAGGAGCATTTTTAAACACCAAAAGGGGGAAATATTACAGTGGTTCTGATTTCACACGCTAACTGTGTTTACATGCTAACAGCGTTTCTCAGGGACAATTATCTTATTACTAGTGCACTAATCTTTTCAATCTTTTCAACACAGTTTACAGCTGCAGACTTCAGAAATTAAAGCTAATTAAGACTCTGCTTGCTGCAGGTAGGGTAAACTGCACACAAATTTTAACAGAGTACGAGGGAATCAGTCCGGGGAGAGCATGTGGGAGGGGGGCACATGTCAAAGGTACAGAGAAGAGATTCTACAGCTTCTATCCAACCAAGGGCTCCAGCTCTCCTAACAGCCACACAGCTACCGCTTGGTATCTGTGGGGAATTTATTTCAAGATCCCTGTAAAAATCAAAATCCTCATATGTTCAAGTCCCCTGTGTCCACTGGTGTAGCATCTACATATAATATATGCCCTTCTTTCTGTAGAAAGTGGTAGCTTGGTTCATGAACTTAAATCTTTCCCTGATTCCAGTCATAAACCAAATTGGTTGAGAGACAAATTCAATTCAATGGTTGGGTTCACTGGTGACTTTATGGAGAAAACTGATTTGGTTCTCATCCAATCCAGTTTGGGACCAGAATCTCCCCCAAAAAATTAAGTTCGTGAACTGAGGTATCACTGTACTGTAAATCACCTCTAGATTATTTATAACACCTGACAGTGTCAACATATAGGTCCACAACTGTGTTAGTGAATAATGACAAGAAAAAAGCCTGCACATTTTTTTACAGACACATTTTCCCCCTGAACACATTTGGTTCCCAGTTGGCTGAGTCCACAGATGTGGAACCCACAGATATCCCAGAACTAGTTTCCTAAATTCAGTATCAAGTTCCATCGATGGTGAGGCCTGGCGATTTCAGGACCAAGGACAGCTGGTGTGGCCCATTCTGAAAGTGCCTATTTTGCATTCAATTATCTACTTCCCTTCATTATATTCTTCCAACAGTGAATAGTGGCCTCAGATGTGAACTCCCATATTAGAGAACTTGTGCTCAAATCCTGGCTCCGTCAAGTACTCTGTGACCTTGAACAAGTCCTTGGTATCTTGGCAACAGTGTCCTCCTCTGGGAACAAGGGATAATAATACTACAACTAACTTCCCCAACATGCTACTGATAGTGAATTAATAGCTGTTAAGTACTTAGAACAGGGTCTGGTTCATAATAATTATCAAATAAGTATTTCCTTGAACAAGCTTGGGCTGCAAGGACTAACCAGAAGCCATCACTTCCCAAAACAACATTTGTTCCCTGGACCTCACACATATCCAACGCATTATGAGCCATTTGAGAGCTGTTAATATCTAACCATAGCTATATTTACTGTCTGTTACAATACACTTTGCAATTATTTGTCCTGTTAGCTCCTGAGCTGCCACATACAGCCCCATCTTCAATCATCCATTATCATTTGCTGTTGGGTTACAGGGAAGCAGCTTGTGATGGGAAAGAAGGGCTATGGTGGGGTGAGGTTTTCATGCCAGCATCTCAGACTCTAAGCAAGGCTCTGGTGTGTCTCACCGAGGCATCCAAGAACCTTGACCAGCCCCTCTATCACAGGGCTTGGGTCACTCTCCATGTCATGGAAACACGCTGAGGGCCATGACCTATGCTGATCAGGTGGTAACCTATCTCTTCAAATGCTCCCACCAACCCTGTGTGACATGTGGTGTATGGACTCCACGTTACAAGTGAGAAAACTGAGGCTTTAAACAATTCCTCTATAATCATTCAGCTTGCTAATAATACCAAGTAGCAAGGTGACAGCAACAATTAGCATTCTCTTCTGCAACATTTTCTTAGGCTACCTGGCTATACTTCTCAAAATGAGGACTACTAGCAGTGTTACCATTACTAGCACTGATAGTAACAACCACCACCAGCATCCACAGACACTAGATGCAGAGCTCTACTGTAAGCCACTGACATATAGTAAATCATTTAATCCTCACAGCTACTCAGAGATGAACTCTTACCAGCTTATAGTTTCTAATGAGGCCACTGGGTTCAGAGAGATTATGCAACATAGCCATCACATCGCTAGAGAGTGTCAAGAGACCAGAATTGGACCAGAGCTAGGAGACCATGGCGTACACCAGTGACAGTGAACCTTTTAGAGCTCTCGATGATATAAACAGCCCTATAGTACAAACAACCCACACACCAGGTTTGCTTCACTGGTCTGGACCCACTGATTTTTTTTTAAATTGTGAAATAGGTACATTTTATATACATATCATGATCACACTCAACATCGACAATTTGTACCACTATATGACATGACTTGATTCTCATTTTTTCCCACTTCCCTACTCTCCCTACAACCCCCCACTCCCTATATACATAAGCTTTGTTTCCATTTTTTTAACATCACAATTTTTTCTTTCCCCTCATTATTTACCCCTACCCCATTTCCTTTTAATAGTTTGTACTGCTTAATATCTAACATGCTTTTTAGAACTCATTTACATTTTCACTTTCTCATATCAAAGAAAAGATATGGTATTTACAACATCTGTGACCTATTTATCTCACTTATGAGTGTGTCCTCAATGGACCCACTGTTCTTGAGCATACTACTCTATGGTATCTCACAACACCAATACAATTTGACAGCTGCTTAATTTTCAAGGGACACCTGCAGTATAATGAGACAGGTCGAGTAAAGACTAATTCAATCCCCATATGTTACATAACTGATCAAAAACTAGTGGCTTTGTTACCTTTGTGCTAAAGCTGCTATGGGGGGAAAGTAGGGAGGGACAATAGGAAACGCAAGAACGCTATCTAGGAAGGAAGACAGGAAGAGCCTTCCCATAAGTAAGGGAGAAATCAGGCTCTAAAGAAAGAGCAAGAATCAACTCATGTACTACTGCAGGCGAGGATAAGGGTTTCCAGCACAAGGAACAGTGATAGCAAAGGCTCTATGGTGGGAAGGCACACAGAATTCTTGAGAAATAAACAAGATAGAAGCTAGGGCTTCAGGAGTGGTAGAAGTGGAAGGAGCTGGAAAGCGGTGGCTCTGATCCAAATGGCAGCAGGGAAGCAGTGACAGGATGTGTATATTGACTTCACGTGAGTCTTCTTTAGAAATCAACTTTTAGGCCTACGACCTTGGTTATATTTACCCTGCTTTTACATAACTGGATCCGGAGGAGCCTCTGAATGCCGACTCAGCAAGCTTGCGTGCCAAAGGCTTTTCAGATGAATTTCAAGTAATTCCTCTGCCCCAATGCTAGGAATTGTCACACACCCCACAACACCAAAACCGTGAGGTTGGTACCACAGGGCCCACCCTGCTTCACGAATTACCCCTGACTGTCACAGACTGAGCAGACCCAGAGGAGATTGCTGCAGCACATTAAAGCCTGATAAAATATCTTTCTTCTGCCTAATAAACATCAATCTAAGCTAGAAAACGGTGATTTTGTGGCTTTGATTCAAGAAGTGAATAAGTGAAGTGTCTCCTACCAATACTACCCATAGCCAAACTGGGCAGGCTACCTCCTGAGACCACTCATGGGCTGGTGCCAACTATGCGCTGGGCCCTCTGCTTTAACTTTACCTGGTACCTATGGTGATCAGCTATCCTCTTCATTACTTTTTCCTCATTGCTGAGACAAATTACTGGACATTCAGAGTTAAAAGGAGGAAAGGTTTATTTATCCTGCTTCAAAGGATTCAACTTGTATCAGAAGGGGTATGAAATAAGGACCCGTTAAACCTACATCCTACCTCAGCTCCAATAAAAGAACTGTGCAAAATTCCTGAGACTCAACTGCTTCATCTGCTAAATGGGTCTACTTAGCTCCCAACCATCTCTCAGGGTACTTGCCAGAAACAGAAAAATCAGGCAAAAGTGCATGCTGTCCCAGAACTGTCAGAGACCTGGGAGGCGTTCTGCAGGATGTCAGCCCGAGGAGCTGCCTGAGCTCTCTGTACACGAATGGCCCCGCCCCCACTCTCCACTCAGAAGAGGCAGCTCCCAAAATAAACCCTGCTAACCTCAGTCAGCTCACCATAAAGGCTAAATATAGAGGACGGCGCTGGAGAGTTCCCTTCTGGCAGAAGCTTCTCCAAAACTCAGCTCAAACGGTTCACTTCTAACTCAATCTGAACCAGCTGATGGGCAGCTTTAAAGCAGGGAGGCCTCGGAGAAATGGGAAAAGCCCTGTGGCCAGCACTGCGTGGCCAGCACTGTGTCCTGAATGGACGCCCCAGGGCTTCTGAGCAAATCATTGCAGCATAAAAATCAGATCCTCCCCAGGGAGAGATCAGCCTGTATCTGTACTCCAGGGGCTGCCAGGAATTCTAACCCTTGGTGTCTTCTACATTTTTGATTACCTTGAGGAGCAACAGGAAGCCAATATGTGCCCTGTCTATGAAATGGGGATTCGATATATGACTCAGTTATATCCCCCCCTCCCAAACTGCATTCTCAAGACACACTTGAAAATGTAGAAAATGCTGATATTTTCCCCCTGAAAGGGTGTATCAGAAATGATTAGCACTTGATTTCTTTTAAATCAAGAAGATCACGGCAGTTCCACACACATCTAAACACGGAACACCACAGAATCCAGCAACTGCACCTCCGGGTACACACCCAGCACAACTGAGAGTGGGCGTGAGCAGGTCCTTGCACACTCGAGCTCACAGCAGGATTATCACAATAGCCCAGCGAAGGAAGCAACCCCGGAAGTGTCTGCCCTGGAAGTGTCTGCCCTGGAAGTGTCTGCCCCGGAAGTGTCTACCCCGGAAAATCCGGATGGATAAACGAGTCTGAGTCTACACGTAAATGGAGCTTAAACAGGAAGGAAACCAACGTACGGGGTGAGGTGGACGTATCTTGAAGACACGCTGCTAGGTGAATGGGCTAGCAAGCACCCAAGGAGAGGGACTGGACGATCGGCTTTGTGAGGTCCCTACAGCAATCGCGTCCAAAGAGGCACAAGGTCCAGGGCAAAGTGACGGGAGACGGGGGACAGGAACGGGGCTGCTGTCTACCGGGCACAGGGTGTCAGTTTGGGAAGATGAAAAATGGCTGGATATGGACACTGGTGACAGACGCATAACAACTCGATTATACTTCGTTTCACTAAGAGATGAAAATAGCAAATGTTGATGAGATGTACACGACGGACCACAGTAAAAATTATTTTAAAAAACAAAAGGACAAAACTGAAGTAATACTAGCGGGTACCTGCAGGCTTTTCTTTTCCTCTCTCACTATAAAACTCAAACTTCCTGGTGGCAGGGACTGGGCTTTACCGAGAGCCAAATGGTACCTGACCTGTGACCATATATGGCACACGTTGACTTGAATGCCATGCTAAGATGAATGCTTTAAACCAAGCAAATATTTACCTTTTAAGAGTTGGGTTCAGAACTGACTTAGGAGGTGTGATAGAAAATCAGTGTCTGTTTAAATTTTTAAAATTTTATTGCAGTAAAAGACACACTGTCGTAATCTCCCACAAAATACTTCCCCTTGCTTCAAATGTGCTTATTCCACCGTCTGTCTTCTGAAGCTGTTCTGAAAGTTCTTTTCTGTCCTTAGTTGTGCCGTCATGGCTGCCTTGACATTCTGAACTGATTCTAAACCTTTACCATCCATAATCATTTGAATTTGAGGAAGAGCTAGAAATCCTATGATACCAGATCTGGTGAGCAAGGTGGGTGCAGACACACTGTAATGTTTTTACAGCCCTGCTTTTCCTATGGATGGTGCTCAGCAGCAGCAGGCCTTGGATTTTTATCACCTCTTGTAAAGATAGTGCACAAAGAGGACTTTTAGAGCTGCTACAGAAGGTGGCAAGAACAATAGTAAAAGTGTGTTTCAAGGTGGGAGGGTATTTGAGGGGGATCAACAGCAATTCATCTTTTACCATGATAAAGTTTCTAAAAATTAAACAGTTACTGTCTTTCAATCACCCCTTGAACATCACAAAGAGCAGTGAGGATTTTCCAGGTCTCCAGCCATAGAATGAGGCTCGAGTGTGTTTCCAAATCAGCCATGTTCTAGCTGTGTGACCTATGTGAGGCCTCCCATGTTCCACAGCTTCCATTCCCATGTCACCTCTAACTTTAAGATCTACTTTCTCAGGGTTGGGAAGACCTGGGCTACGGAAGCACACAAAGTCTGTGGGGAGCCGTGGTAGGCTTTGAAACTTCTGCAGTCCCTGGCCAGACACTACCAGAGCAACACAGACACAGGCGCCTTTAGGGGAATCAGTCGCCCCCCCACCCCCAGCTCCAGGCCCTACATCCTCAGAGTGAAACGGGTCAGTGTGCAGGAGGCGCCCGCAACACAACCCATCTCAGGTGAGGGAGGGAATCTGCCAAGTCCTTGACCTTCACATCCTACCAAGTCTGTAAGATCTGGGCCCTTTCTCTGTCCCAGCTAGCCACACTTGGTTTTCAGGGACTCTCACGCAAAAGGTCACCACACCTGTTGACAAAATCTGGCCCTCACACTTATTTCATTATGGCCTGAAAGAAATTTTTGGATTTGTCAATATTTCCGATTCAGCAAGACTGTGCCCTTGTACTCTGGATGCCCCACGTCCCTCGCAAACTCAGAAAATCTGGCCATGCCGGGTCCCAGCTGTACACTGGACAGAGCTAAGGAGCTGTCCACTTTCCTGACCGCCCATCACACTCTTAGCAGACAGCAGAGCCACAGAGAGCCTGAGTACAAACCACCACTCTAAACCCGATTGCTTTCTCTCTCACACCCCCAGGTGGTAAAGAGACCAAAGAAAACGTGATTCTGTTTAATAATAAAACCAAGCTGTTTCTGTGTCTCTCATGGAGAATGTGAAAAATATACCACTCAAGGTCCAGTGTCTCCTCCATCTGTTGCTCACAGGGTCCGTCAGCTGGTGCCGCCCTGGCTGAGCATCAGGCCTGAGGGACGCCTGGTACCAGGGCCTGCAGTCTATGAGGAAGCCAGGAGCTGTGGAGCCCTGCCCCTCACCCTGGGCCTGACTCTCTCTGCATCCTATCCCAAATGGTGGGACAAATAGACGGCAGCAGAGGAAAAAACAAAGGTATTTATGTCACTCACCTTTCTGTCTTAACCGAAGTTAACTTAGTAAGAAGGTCTCTGCTCCTGGGCACTGTCCTCATAACAACCCAGACACCCACACAGGCACAGGCTCCACTGCCTCCCCGGTCCCCTCACCGTGTTATGTGTCTGAGTGCTGTCTCTTCAGCTGCAGAAGGGCAGCGGCTATGTCCAGACTAGTCTATACTCTTAACAGTTGTTGGATTCTGCTGCCTCCGACAGACCCTCCCTGAAAATCTGCTAAAGGCCTTGACACAGCACACAGTATGCAATAAGGCTTCAGACTTCCAGTGCTGATTTATGAGCTTCATGATTTATGGCTCAGCTTTCTATCACTGGGATATTTTCTTCATAAAACTCACTCTTTCTTCCTCTCTCCTTCCTTCCCTTCTTCTCTCCTCTTTCTCTCTCTGCTTCTTTCCTTCTCCTTCTCTTTCTTTTAGAGATACTAGGGTTGAACCCAGAGGTTTCACACTGACCATCCCCAAATCCTCTTTGGATTTTTATTTTTGAGACAGGGTCTTTGCTAATTCACGAAGTTGTCCAGGCTCAGTTCCAAGTTACAATCCTTCTGTCTCCATCTCTCAGGTCTGGAATTACATAGTTTTGTTTTGTTTTGTTTTTTTAGATAAAAATAAAACATTTTATTTTTAAGCTATGGCAGCCTGAGAAGCATTAGGGAGATGTTCGTAATCCATGAGCTTTGGAGATGAGGGTCACTGATTAGCAACATGACCTTGTACAAATGGGTCATCACCTTGTGCCTCAATTGCTTTTTCTGTAAGACGGAGATGACAATAGTGACCACACGTGGAGGGCAGGAATGGGTAAAGAACGACAGAACATAAAGTTCAGTCATGACAAGTGCCTTAAATAAGGCCTGGCAAGAATAAGATCAGCAGGATTACTATTCTTATTGGCATTATTCATAGAGGAAAAAACCACTATCACTGGCCACAATAAATATGTGACAAAATTCTCATTTATGTAACAACGAAAACTGCTTTTGAAGACACACGTTGAACGGTGCTTGGCCATCACCCGGAAGTGAAAAGTCCCCTCCCCAGGTCCCCACTTCCCATAGCGCACATGAAGATGTTGAGGGACACACGTGATAATTCCATCCATCCCCTAGTCCCGAATCTGGGACTCTCAGTCTGTGGATGATGCTACCGTAAAGGAAATAAAACCATAATCCCAAATTTACACTCTGGGAGCAAAAGGGGAGGAGCTGAGTCAGAGGAGGTTATGCGCATTCCGCGAGGAGGATTTGCTTTTACGAAAGGATTAACAACACAGTTGCTTTAAATAGCAGCTTAATCCTTGTTTATGGATTACTAAATACTTGCTGGAGGGGTGGAGGGCCCAGGAACGTGGAGCCACAGCCTGAGAGAGGAGGAGGCCCAGCCAGAAATGAGTGTTTTGTTTTAAATCACAACAGACACCAACAGGAGAAACTATCTCCCTTCCAGGTACCTGATTTCCATTCAGTTTTGACTGCACATCGATGATTCAAGAAAGTTCATCTGTGCCTTTGAACTGTCCAGGGTAGTAACCAGCGACCATCTCTCAGCCCCTCCCCTAAAGCACATGTCATTTACTTAATTTCATAACTGCTCACATGCACCATGCCCTGCTGAGCATAGGATAGGCCATTTCATCTGCTCTTCACAGAAACTCACTGAGGTTTCCACGGAAGCAGGAGAGGAAGTCACAGGCCGGTCTACGTCCCCAAAGCCAAGTGCAACCCAGCAGACCCGCGGCCCTCTACCCGTTCTCCATGCCTGGGTCGCCTTTCTATCCACAGGACGCTCTCACCCACCCTCCCTGACCCGCTCCAGTCTGCCCCGGACTGACTGCTCCCAAAGACAGGTTGTGGTCCTGCAGGCGAGGAGTGGAGAGCTCACTGCCTCGGGAACTCACTCCCACGGCTGATGCTGCCCTGTGAGGCTGGCCGGCAGCCGCCTTTCTCCTCACTATCCTCCCTTGAAAAGTGCACACTCCTGATTATGAGGCGACAGTCCAGCTCCCTGAGAAGGGCCCCTTGGGAGAGGAGCTGCCCTTTATCAGCTGGATCGCCAGCATGATCACCTTCTGCCTCATGGCAACACCCAGAGAAGGTCAGGCGAGGTCCCGGGGGCTGTCTCGCTTCAGGCTCCTCACGGTCCATATACACCTCTCTTCAGCCAGCAGTCCCACCCAGGAGGACCTGCAACCCTCGTGGGCACCCACAGTACAGTTCCACCGGGTCCAGGCACCTTCTGGACCCCAGGCCAGCAGCGCCAGATTTGTCCATCTAGGCACCTAGCAGGGTGCAGACCCTGATCCCATTTTTCTCCCAAGGGTTCCGTTAGCCCTGTATCTCATGGGTCCACAAAAAACAGTGACCTGCACTAGTTTTTCTCTTTCCAGAGCTTTAATCCAGCAGTACATATTTATAATTATATTATAGCATGTGCAGATGTGTACGTGCACACACACACACACACCCTCCTGTAAGAATTTATAAAGTGTCACAAGCACTTACAGTGCACCCAGACCAGCAACCCAGTGAGGCAGATGCACAGGTATCAGTTTACAAGGGAAAACTGAGGCTCAAGAAGAGAAGTGATGCAAACCCCAATTTGCTGTCTGTCATCTCACACTGACCACGCGGTCGCAGGGGGGCCTGTGGGAGGTCAGGCAGACAGGTTAGCCTTGGGCACCAGTTCCCAGCAAGGTCCACCTGGAATCTGAGAGATCAGAGCTCCCCACACCATCTCTTCCCACTCTTGCGCCCATTCTGCTTCTCTGCAAGATGGAGCGTATGACATACAGCACAGAAAACACAGTGCTGGACCAAGGACATCCTGTATGTGATGGGACTGTGGCACCAGGGAGGGCGCCGTGAGCACAGAACCTCAGGGAGCAGACAGGCATGGAAAGTTCAGGAGAAGGGATGGATAAGAACATCAAGAACAGGTGAGAGGCGGGGGATGAGGAGCAGCCAATCAGAGAGGTGGTCACAGTGCCTTCCAGAGATGTCAACACGCTGTTCTAGGGAGTGGCTACGAGGCCCACAGCACAAACTCTGAAGAGACAGAAGAGGCAGAAAGGTCAGCGAGGCAGAAAGTTCAGCCTATCAGTCACCAAGCAAAAGGGAATTTGTAGAATGTGGGTTCAGCCTTGTGCTGGGGGCAACAGGGGCATCATGTGTGGTGCCTCAATTCTGTGGGAAGGAAGATGCTCAGCAGTAAACCATTTTCCAGAGCAGGCACTGTACAGCAGTCCTCTAACCTCTGTGCTCTGCCAACAGCACAACCTGGGCACAACTCAACGTGGTCATTACTGTATCCCAGAGGGTATCAGGGTGGAGTCAAGGCAAAGATGCACAGAGGTACGCAAATAGGCTCCACCAGCACTTGCTACTCTTACTTGGGGCTAATTATCCTTTATTTCTATATTAGCAAGGAAGACACATTGTGGAGCTATAGATATGTCGCCTGGGAATATGTCTGTGCACAGCCAAGGGCGGGCACGGGCGCTGCTGACTCACACAGAGCCCTTCTCTACTCAGCCCCAAGACATTCCCACGTCCTCGGTCTTAAGCAAGATGCAGTTCATTCCTAGGCACTGCTAGACTGCAAGAAAGGGAAAGTGAATTTATTCGCCTCTTCCCCCTACACACACCATCCCAATTCACCCAAGAATCAAAGCGGACAAGTTCCACGACAGGAAGGAAAACCAGGAGTTAAAAAAACGTGCTGGAAGGAAAAAATCTCTACTAACTTTTTATCCTTTGCTATAATCAGTGGCACGCACGTCTGTTTTAAATTTACCGACAGCTCTTTAAGCTGCCACCAGCTCTTGAGGTATTTTTAGTCAAGTAGAAATTCACGCAGAGCCTTAAGTCAGGAAGTGGAACCTTGTCAGGTGTTGCTGTCACAGGATTCCACTCCTGCCCTTTGTCTGCCAGATTCTCCACTTCTCATTTGCACACAATTAAATCATCACTTCACCTGCTACTTCTCCCCACCATCAGCATCTCCCCACAGAGGGGGGTGTAAATGCCAGGGAAGTCAGTGCTGGGTTTAGAGATCTGTTCTCAATCCGGACCTCATTTCTATCTGTAGCGACAGGCTGGGCAACAAGAGGAGGAGAATCCAAGGAAAACAGGGCTCAGGACCAAGGCTGGAAGAACAAATTCCTCTTCCCCACTGCAAGCAGACTCATCCAGTGAGGCTGTGGCTGCGTCTGCCTGCACCAGCTTCCAGAAAGGGGGAGGCGGATGGAGGAGGAAGTGAGACAGTGCACAGGGCTGGGGGCAACGTGAAGCTGCCGAGCCTAGGAGAACGTCGGCCACCCTCACGCCTGTGCCACATGTGAAGCAGCAGCCTCTGGTCCCTGGTAGCTGCCCCAGCTCCACTCCGGTGGGAAGCATCGACCTCGTGTAGTGTGACGAGAGCTGTCCGTTTCTGATCGTAGCTATCAATGCACAAATGCAGGACGGTATGTCATCTCAGAATCCCCACGAAGTCCTTCCCCACAGCTCTTCTCTGCCTAGCTGCCTCAGGGACCTTTACACAATCCCAAGCCACTTGACACACAGGATGGCAAATCACACATCAGCCACGCCTCCTGACCTCGTCTCCTATAGAAAAGAAAATCGGAATCTCTGCCCTGGGCCCCAAAGCACTGCCTCTCTCCAGTTCATCCCACTCTGCTCTTCCTTCTCCTTTGCCCAGAATGGTGGCCTCCATTCCTGGGATGGTCCATCTTCTCTGCTACCCCAGGGTCTTTTCCTTCCACCTGAAAGCTTGTCCTCCAGGTGTTTCTTGTGATCATTCAGGCCAAATGTCTCAGGTAAAATGTCACCTTAGAAAACGGCTCACCATGGCCTCACTCCTCACCATGCTATTTTAATTCTCTGAATGACATTTGCTACCTTAATATTTCCTGCTTCTTCTGTCTGCTCTTGTCTTTCTCACTGCCATAACATCATCATCCACGTCCAAGTCTACCCACAGCTAGGACTCAAGAGGCAGTTACTGAACGAATAAGTGACCAGGGGAAGGGAACACAGATGGGCACACTGTGTGTGGACTGGTGACCTCAGCTTCATGTTCTGTATTTCAACATATCTCAGCTTAGATATATCTTTTCTCAGAATTATGTACCCCATATTTAGAATTCACACAAATGTCAAATAAGTAAATTCCCTGACCCAAGTTGTCCCCAACATATTTAGCATGCTTTCCAATAACTGAATTGAGTATGAGTTTATAAATTTAGGTGAATGAAAATTAAGTAAAATTTAAAATCCAACATGGTATCAGCAGTAGCCTCATTTCAAGTATTCCCAACAACCAGCCCAGAGCCATGGGTGGTGGCAGAGCTGGCCCACATTACCCGCCATATCCAGGGTCACAATCAGAACCCAGTCTCTGTGGGCTGAGCAATTGCTGTAAGCCAGGCCCTCTGTTCACAGGCCACAGGACTCCCAGAATTCTGCACGTTCACCCAGGAAGCCATCATGAAAATCAGTTAGTTCTTTCGTTCCCCAAATCCAGCCCATCTAGTTCCAAGTTGTGGCTGAGGACACAGATGTTTAGAAAGGTGAAATCTTTTGCTGAAAGGGCAGAGGCAGCACACATGAACTGCATGTTTGTAGTGCTCTCAAATTAGTAACTAAAATCCCAGCTCTTCAATATGGAGGTCTCAGGGAGACTCAGGGAGATCACTGAGTCACAGGGTGGGGTCCTCATCAATGGGAGCAGGAGCCTTATGAGAAAAGACAGAGGAATAGGACAGTAGGAAGGTAGCTGTTCAATAAGCTAAGACACAGACCTCTCCAGGACCAATCTGATGGTGCCTTGAACTTGGGCATCTCAGGCTCCAGCATGGTAGGAAAGAAATCTTTGTTGTTTGAAGCCACTCACTCAGCGAGGTGTGGTGGTGCACGCCTATAATTGTAGCAGTCTGGGAGGCTGAGGCAGGAGGATCACAAACCCAGCTAGCAGAGTTCTTAGCAAGACCCTGCCTCAAAATTAAAAATTTTAGAAAAAGCTGGGGCTGTAGCTCAGTGTGAAACCTCTGGGTTCAATCTCCAGCACTACCATAAAAATAAAATAAAATAAAAATAAGCCAATGTATTTTTACAGCAGCAACTTCAACTAAGACAGAAAAGTGGGGTGCTACTTTAACAGATACCTAAAAATATGGAAGCAGCTTTGAACTGTGTCAGACACAGAGGCTGGCAGAGTTTAAGGTCATCGCAGGAAAAGCCGGCATCATTACCCAGGGAGTTTGCAAAGGTGACTGTGGTAAGGGCTGAGTCCAGAAAGAGAAGAGCCATGGAAAATGTCCGACTGCTCAGAAGAGCACTGATCCTAACGTAGAGGATGCAGACACAGGAGAGGTAACGAGCATTCTGACAAGGGTCTCAGGCAGGAAGGGGGAAGGTGGCCCTGGACAATGAAGAAAAGGCAGCCCAGGTGACGGGGCAGAAGGACACTGCTGGCTCAGTGTTCTGTGGGACATAGGATGCCTCGCTGAGATTTCTCGGCAAAGGATCAAAGGAAAAGCTTACTTGGTCCTGTTGGCCATACATATGGTAGGACATGAGGGGACAGAAATAAACTGTAGAGGGGCTCCTGAAGCAAGAAGGAACCAAAACCTAAACATTTGAAAAACTCCTTAGCCTATCCACATTGGACATAGGAGACAGGGTGTATGGTCTATGGTCTGGTCTTTTTCTTACAGCAGTTTGGTTTTGAGAGACAAAAACTTAGAGGTCTCAGTTCAGTCAGCTGGTTGCTTTGTGCATAGGCCTGCGGAGAGGCAGCATCACCACAGCAGAGGGTACCACAAAGCCACAGCAAGGAAGGGCAGAGGGGAGAGACACACCCTTCAGAGTTCCGCCCCAGTGACCCGCCTCCTCCACTGGGCCACCTGCCCTCAGGCAGACAGCAGTGAATGCGCCTCGCGGCAGTGGGCTGCTCCTTGCACTCCAACCACCTCTCTAGTGACCCAGACACCTCTAATGTAATGGAGACCACGCCCTCCATTCACAAGTCTAGGGTCTATCAGCTGTTTCCTATGTAAGCTACGGCACCCAGCTGCTCCAGCCACAGAGCACGGTTCACAGCCATTATGCTTTCTGCAGACACCTCTTCTCTGTGGAGGCGGAAGTGGTCTCCATGAGCCAGTCCAGTCGATCAGACATTCCTTCCTGCATCTCAGGGGAGCCCACATGACCAAGTCATCCAACGAGGAGGTGAGCTCTGCAGAACTGCCCTGGAGGCTGCAGGCGACAGCTGCATCCCTCTCAATTCCATCCCCACTTCCGGTGCGACATCAGCCAGTGCATACAGTGCTTGGGAACCTCCAAGCCCAACCAAGAGGAGGATGATGGTCCCACTCCTGCAGCAAGGAGGCCACATCCCACGGCAGCTTTGGAGTGGGTAGGGGAAGAGCTCTGTCCTGGGAACGGGAAGGTCGGGTTGGAGTCCAGCACGCCACTCACCAGCCTGTACCGCTGGGGACATTATGTAACTTCTCTGTGCCTCGGTTCGCCCACAGGTAAAAGGTCAGCATCCAACCCACAGAAGAGGGAAACGGTCCATCCAGCAGGGCATAGTGAACATCTGGCCCTGCGGCTGACACATGACCAGGACTTAACCAACCATCACAACCACTCCAAGTGCCGCCTACAGCCACATGGAGCAATGGAACTGGCCCAGTTACACGGAAGCCGGACTCCGGGTGCAAACAAATTACCAGGTGATCATCTCAGGTACAGAGGGATCCCCAGGAGCTTTCCACAAATACAGCAGCATCTCTGAAGGGCTCCTTAAATAGCAGTCAATTTACGGTACTGCTGTGGAATTCTTCTGGGAGGGATCAGATCTCGTGTCCCCTATGTTACCACATCCATTCATTGGTTGACGGCAGATTCCATTCCTGGTTGGTCCCAAGATGTGGCGCAGAGATCAGCATTGGGACGGGCCTTCCAGGGGGGAAAGCTGCTAAGAGAGCCCAGTGTGCACAGTTGGCCCGGGAAAGCCCAAACTGTAGCATCTACCCTAGTCTCTGCCAGTGGGGAAGCAAATGCATCAGCCTGGCAAACCCCAGGGCCACTTTTGCAGCACAGACATTGCGGTCCATTCGGAAGTGGATACAAAGCAGTGTTTTTATGTACAGCCCCTTGTGCAGGTCCGCAAAACCACAAACGATGCCCGCCACTCCCCCAGTGACTCCGCAGCACACCCTTTGAGCTACAGCCATGCAGGGAACTAAGTGAGTAAAAATGACAGAAACCAAGAAGCTGAGGATTTAATACAGTGTGGAACCTCAGTTCTGCTTATAAGAGCTGGCTGACCTCCAGCTCACCAGCCTGTACTGCTGGGGACAAGTCCCTTAGCCCGAGACTCAGTGTCCTTATCTGTAAAATGGGGTAGCAATAAAATCTTAAAGGTAAACTCAATTTGAGAATTGAGGAAATACAAATGAAGGATTAGAACACCTCATGACATATAGCACATGCTAAATAAATGCACTTACGCTTAGTTGTAATAGACCGCCTGCATGGGGCTTGTTTGTATATCACATAAAAACAGTATTTAGCTATGAAGTCCAGAGTTTAGTAGTTGCCCCGGAGACTTCTAACACATAACCATTTCCTGTGTGGACCTTTAAGAAAAGATTTGCTACTTCCTGATCTTACTCAAACCAGTAAGGACTAACCAGGAAGGAGGTAGAGACCTAATTTGTCTTTGGTTAATATCAATCATGTTTCACAGGGTTGTTGCGAAGAATGTTTATACCAGTAGGTCAGGAAACAGAATGGAAGTATCGCCACCAACCGCTATCTGCCCTGCATCCTATAGCAGGAGCCAGGAAATGGCATCTATCAGCCAGAAATGTCCTATAAATCTATTCGCTTCGTGCCTCATGGTGCTTCAAGACACCCAAGAGAGCACTGAAAGACTGGGAAGCATCATGGTAATCTCCCTGTCTGGCTGCTGTCAAAACCTCAGGGGATCTGAGTGGTGGTGCACAGCTGGAATACTAGCACTCGAGAGCCTGAGGCAGGAGGATCTCAAGTCAAGCCCAGCCTGGGAAACAGTGACTTCAAAATAAAAAAATCAAAAGGTGATGTGGAGATGTGGCCCAGTAGTATAGCACTTGCCTGTGCAAAGCCCTGGGTTCCTTCAGTCCCCACTACTGCAAACACCTGCACAGGCAATGCTGTTCGCCCTCTCACCCAACCCCCTCTGGATGCGTGACGCACTCTGTGGTTCACTCTGACCCCACGAGACACGGCTCCTTTCCCCACTCTGTCCATATTTAAGAGCTGCATTCCACGGCCCCCAAAGCTCTCATACACATATCCTCGGTCCTCTGCCAAACCATGGAGTAGACAAGGCCATCAGCACACATCACAGGTGAGAAAACTGAGGTTCAGAGAGGCCGGGTCACTTCCATAGGGACACCCCCAGCTGGGAAATGACAGTGCTTCTACTGGAACTCAGCTCCCTGCCCTACCTCCCACATACATAAAAAGGACTAGACGTCACTGCTGTTTTCTGAGTTTGCAGACCTCTTTCCTATATGCCAGGCCATAGTGGGGATGCAGAAGATCTTGGGTCTATGTTGGCTACGTGAAGATTAGGGAATCTACTATGATCATCAAAAGATGAGCAGGCAAGAGGTCAAAACTGCAGGAGGATGAGGGCCAGAAGTGGGCAGGCAGAGCCACTGGCAAAGGTCCTGAACCCAGCAGGCACTACTCAGGCACCTACAGAAAGCAGACAGAGGACAAGGCCAGCTCTGCTGCCGGGGCTCAGTCGTACATGAGTTAGTCAGTCAAGTCAAGCCAGTCAGTCAAGCATGTGGTTCTGGCAAGATCCGAAGCAGCTTTGGCTGACATGTAGGCGGCCCCGTGGGGTTCTGGGACCGCTGAGGCCACGTGGGCATGTGGCTCTAAGTGGGTCTGCCCAGTGTCTCCAGGAGGAGGCTGTCGGGCTACTGCCACCCTTGCAAGGTGCATCCATTTCCGGGCATCAAAACAAAATACCATGAACCACACGGAGGACAAGAGCAACAGAAACGCACTGCTGGACGCCGAGGTGTGAGCAGGGTTGGCTCCTCCCGGAGGGAGGTCGCAGCAGAGTCTCCTGCCTTCTGCTGGTCCGTGGGTGATCACCAACACTTCTCAGCCTGTGGACGCCTCAGCTGGGCCTCCACCTTCCCCCTTGCCGTGTCCTCCCATGTGCACATCCATCTGTGTCCAATCTCCTTTAACAATCATGATCTCCAGCGCATTTTCTCTTTACCAGCCACATCTGCAACGAGCCTTGATCCAAACAAGGGTACGTGGAGCTGGCAATTTCACATGGGAACTTGGGGGCTGAGGGACACAAGTCAGCCTATGAGGGCGGATTTTTTTTCCTCATGGCCAGAGGAAGGTATGAGGTCCACGACTAGGATCCTCAAGGCTGTCTTGTGTGTGTGGCCTGTGGTACTGCGCTACATGCCCAGATTTTTTTTAACTTTTGAGGCAGGATCCTGCTATAATCATCAAGTTTTCTGTGTGGAGCTCAAACGTGTAAACCTCCTGCCTCGGCCGGATGGGATGAAAATCAACGTAGCCAGCTTCAGTGTCACCCTTGAGTCCCCTCCCTAGGAGTCAAACACGGATTCTCCCCAGCTGTTCCGAGCCCACTGAGTCTCTGGGGGAGGCAGAAGGATCTGGGAGCAGAGAGAAGTCTGTGGATAGCTCCAGCACCCAGCCCCGAGAGCGGCAAGGAAGCCCCTCTCCCTTTTCATCCCATACGGAGAACAGAAAACTCAATTTATTTCAGAACAAACAGGCTTTAACCCAGAGTTCATTCTCCCTCTCGATGGTTTCCGAGCATCTACATGCAAGAGCACCAGCCAGCGCTTAGTGCCAGCTACACACTCCCAGGGACCGAGACTGGGAAAATAATGGCATTTTCTCAACAAATTATCTCACAGCTGAAGTAATAACTTGTTTATAGATATGCCAATTCAGATTTTCATTCCCTTAACCTGCTTCTAAAGAAAAGCTCCTTTCGCCCCACAGCCAAATGGCATCGGTTCAACCCCAACTTCCCTTCCCCCGCCCCCTGCCACCACCCACAGCTGCACCTTTATTAATTTAAGCCATTGACAGTCTCTTTGGAAACCATGTTTTTTCACATCTCAGGTCAACATCTTCCTGCTCTGATACAATAAAATACACACTGCTGGAGATAAAAGCAAATATTTCTTTGCGGAGAGGGGAGAAACAACAGCCACGGTATCTCAAACACAGTGCTGCGCCTCATCCAGCAGACTTGCAATAGCCCCGGAGGTTAACGGTCCACGCTGGGGTTCCAACTTACGATTCAACAAGGAGCTCGCAGCCTGAAACTCTCTCCCAGCCCTCAGACTTCTCTGTCTGCAGCCCGAGGGCAGAAAGGAAGGCCAAGGACATGTAATGAGGTGAGCGCTGGGGGCCTCAGTGGTGAGCATTCCGTCAACACATAGCAGGCTGAGCTCCGTGGGACAGGAGCTGTGCCAGGTGCTCGGTGGAAAGTGCTCCCAACGAGCTCCTCCACTAGGAGGGGCACAGGCAACTCATCAGCTTGCAGTCAGCTTGTGAGAGAAGTTTCCAGTGAAACACGGTGAGGAGTTGGGGACAATAAGGGCCACAGGAGCAGGAGGACATCTGATCTGAAATCTGAAGGATGAGAAGCAACCAAGCCTGGAAGAGGATGGGAAGGGTGTGGACAGAGGTAACAGCCAGGTGGGGAAGACTCTCTGTCCAGGCTTTGTCCCCTCCCCCTGTGTCCCGATGTCCCAATCTCTCAACACACAGAAATATCTACCTTTCTCTTCCACACCCAGTTCCACAGTCAGCTCTGTAATGCAACACGAGTTCCTAACGAAATGCAGCGCCCCAGAATGGATTCCATACTGAGCTGAAACTCAGTGGCCACAAGTCCCTCCAGAGAGTTGGGCCAGTAAGGCTGGAAGGGGGAGCGCCCATTGCAACACAGGGCCCTCGGGGGAGCAGGAGCAGCAGACCTGATCGTCCTTGCCGGAGGCTTCCGGAACATCCTTTAAATCCACATGGGAAGATGTGCACATCACAGCCCAGTCACAGATTCAAGCCCGAGTGGGGAGAAGATAACTTTGCCCCAAACTAGCCAGCGTGTCCAAAACTTGCTGGTGGAGTACTGCCCTTCCAGCTCTTGAGAACCGTGAGCCACCATCTCCAAACCCCACAGGTAACGCAGCAGCTCGCTGCCTCCATTCCTGCATGTACAGACCAGGACGGAGCAGTGGGTGGACTAAAAAGCTGTGCTCAGCACTCAGATCCTACCTGGCCTAAGCCTTCAGTGATGGGCATGGAGCCGGGTGTGATTACAGTTGCACCAGCCTCTGTAAGATGCAGGTGCACAGAACGTCCAGGACTCATTCTGAAGGAAATGACTGAAGAATACATGCCATGTGTTCAAAGACACTGACAGCACGTTTATTTACAAAACCCAACAAAAATTTACCATCACAAATGGAAACAATGAGGAAACGTCCTCAAGGATGAGAGAAAGGTGCTTGGGTTGGAATGATGGGCTGTGAACAATGCTTTTAAAAGTGGTTTTAACACAGAAATACAAAATAGATCAGGAAGAGATGGATTTCAGACCTGTAAGGGCTTTAACTGGGGCCTCGGGACATGTGACTCCTCCAATCCGGCACGCACGGCAGGAGAAAGTCTACTGGAAGTACTCAAAGCCGAGATGGTCTTATGTGACCCTCAGGTGTCTTCTCCCTGCAAACGGTTTTTTTCTTCCTTTTCTCTCTTCCTTTCCCCTCCTTTTCTTTACTTTTTTCTCCTTCCCTTTCTTTCCCCACATCCTCTTTTTCTTTTTTTCTAGCACAAGGGATCAAATCCAAGGGTGCTTTACCACTGAGCTACATCCCAGCCTTTTATTATTTTTACTTTTTATTCATTCTGAGACAGAGTTTCACTAAGTTGCCTGAAATGGCCATGAACCTGTGATCCTCTTGCCTCGGCCTCTTAGCTAGGATCATAATCTATCGTCTGATAAATAGAAACTGGAGTTAACTACACAAACATGAATGGAGAGCCCCTTATGTGAAAGGCAGCGTTGCCACCCCCACAGCTCCAAGAGGGAGGGCCTGCCTGGGCAGAAGATAACACAGACCTATGTAACAGAGGGCAACAAGCTGGTATCAGTGATCCCGGTGTGCCAGGGATCACACATGCTGCAGCAGCCTGTTTGTAACACTTAAAAGTCTGTTACTATGTTTTCTTTTAATGTATGAACTGGATTTTTTCTAAACTAAAACCTCAGTATTCAGGTTTAAGTGCAGTGCTGGTGCTCTGCCATAAATAAGTGGGTTTTGGGTTGCCGTTCGGGCACTGACAGGTTCGCCATCACTGCTGTACGGATTTTTTCTGGATGACCCCCTTCAATGCTGTATCCAAGACAACAGGCGACTGTTGTCCTCTGACAGGTGGGAAAATTGAGGCTCAGTGATCACACAACCAGTCAGAGCCAGGATTTGAACCTTCAGATCCTCCTCCAGGCCCGACCTCTCCACCCACAGCTGATGACAGCTGTGAAGCAGCTCACAGGAGCAGGGACAGAGGCTCCTTCCAGATCCACCCCATGCTCCATCGGACCCAGACCCCGGGAGGCTCCATGGGAGCCAGAGGTGGGGCCAGAACAGAGCTGCCACCAGCTGTGTCAGGACAAGGAGCTGCTCAGTGTGGTTCACAGCCACAGGGAATTAAGGCCACTGGGGGAAGCCTTGGTGCAGTCAGGAAGACCTGGGTGTGTGTGTGTAAGGATGTATGTTTATATGTGGGCAAAGGTGGGTACATGTGTGGAGGTGGACGTGGGTGTGTGTCCATGGGCATACATGAACACACGGGAGGTTCAGACACACAGTGACAAGCACAGGAGCTGATGGGATCAGGTTTCTGGAGAGACAGACACTGGTCCCCATAGGCCCAGGCTAATCCCTGCTCAGACCCAAAATTCTCAGAGTTCACAGTGCTTGAGCTTTTTCCCAGAAAACAAAAGAAGGAGCCCACAGCCCGTGTCACAGCTCACGTGGGAGAGCGAGGCCCTGGTAGCTCCTCCCAGAAATGGCAGCCACCCCACCCACAGCCTCAGGACAGTGAGACCCACAGGACCTACCACGCACCAGGCCCTTCTCCGACATCACCTTATTAACCTGCAAGACCAGCTGTAGGCAGTGTCATCACGGTCCCCAATGCACAGGGAGACACCCCACGTGACTCGCCTGGACTGCTCCATCGTAGGGAGAACAGGTACTAAAGTCACTGCTTGAATCCAGGCCGTGTGCCCATCTTGGGAGCACGCTCATGCACACACAAATAACATTCGAGGCTGAGTCCACTCCCAAAATTCATGTGCAAACACACACATACAAGCATAGCAGACAGCTACACGAGGGAGATCAAAAATACACAGTGAATAGTTAAACATTTTCAGAACTCCAGTAAGACACATTGTCATTCATCTCTTCCAGGAAAACTCATCTGTTTCAAATACACTTCTCCCTGTTCTCATGATTGTCTGAAGCAGGTCTGGAAGTCTTTCTTTCTTCCTTTTTTTTTTTTTTGAGACAGGATCTCGCGTTGTAGTTCAGGCTGGCCCTGAGTTCAGCCTCAAACTCACAGCAATCCTTCTGCCTCTGCCTCCTCTAGAAGGGATTATAGGTGTGAGCCACCACGCCCCGGCACTGTAGTATGTGGTACTGACTGCCAGTGGGTGTGAGTCTCCACCTAGCATTGTTGTATGTGGTTACCGGGGATTGAAACTGGGCCCTTGCACTTGCAAGACAAGTGCCTGAACCACTGAGCTAAATTTCTGGCCTGGGAAGTCTTCTTTCATGTGAGTCTTTGCAAAGTGTGGTCACAACTAGGTGAATTCTTCTCCTAGTGAGTGCCATCCACTAGAAGGCAGGCTTGTACACACATTACAGCCTGACCTTCCTCCTCCACCTTACTCACCAGAGCTGACACTGTGTGACTTCCTTCTCATCTCCAAAGTGAAGATAAACATCTCCAAAGGCAAGGTAAACAAACATTTTGAAACAATTAAGGCTGTCAAGACAGCTGTGACAGCACAACTAGACACTCATGAAAGAGACTTTCAGAACTGCTTCGGAAAGAGGTCTGAACAGTGAAATAAATGTGTTGTTCAAAATGAAGGGGAGATTCTGAGAGGGAATCATGGCAAACGTTATCTTTTACTATAATTTTAAAGAGTCTAAACATCTTCTGTGGTTTCCCATCACACCTCATGGACAGGCACAAGCATGTATACTGACAGTCGCGACTATAAGCATCTTCCTGCATCTCCATCCAAAGCAGCCCCTGTGCACACCTCTAGGGGGCGCCACCCATATAGAATACAAAAAACCCTTGTGACACCATTTTGCACAGTACATATCTTTCTGGAGGGAAAATTCAACATAGAAAAGCAGCCTTCAGAGCTTCCCTGGCTAGGCAGCCATCCTCGTCACACTGGGTCACCTCCATACAGCTGACAGTGCAGGTCAGTGTCAAGGCTGTGCAGGGGTGGGGGCGATATCCCTGAACCACCTCCTGCTGGCCCGTGAATGTGGCGCTTGTCAGCTGGCCCAGGCAGCCGCACAACACGAAACCCTGTTTCTCCTGGAACCGGAGTCCTGTGTCCGCTCCAACACGTCTCTCTTCTCTGTAGCACAAGGCCCGCTCAGTTTTGCAGCCCGGGCCTGGCTGCCAAGGCCCGGTGGAGGGACAAGGCCTTGAAAAGTCACTTTATAAAACATCCCCGCCGGCAGAGGCCAAGCCACGAGGCCCGGGCGGCTGACTTTCCATTCACCACACGCCCCACACGAGGACCAGGGCCCTGTCACAGGGAGCCTTGTTCTCGCCCGCTGGGAGCCCTGGGGAGTAAGAATTCACGCGGATGACACTGGCAACAAACCCGGCTTCTGGCATCTTCTCTGAGGGCCAGAGCTTGCTGCGGTCAGCCAGCTAGCCTGCTGTAGAACTGAAAGGCACCCATTCACCTCAGGGCTGTGTGAGCGGGAGTGGCCCAGGCGGAGACAAGGGCAGGCTGGCTCCCGGTCACCTGTGAGGCCGGGAGCACTGAGGGCCTGATGCTGCCAGGAGCCAGACTGGGGCCCTAGTGTGGCATGTGACAGAGAGAGGTGGGCAGAGGGATGGGATCGGCCCTCCATTTCCCCTGCCTTCTCTGCTACTACCAAACGAGGCAAGTGGGCACGGAGCTTTTCCTCATCTATCATGCACAGCTGTGGGGCTCGGGGCACACCCCTCCCGCTCTGTGCCGGAAAGAATGCTTTCGAGCGGTTCCATACATTTCCATCTGGGAGCCACCGCGTTCCTCTGGGTCCAAAGGAAGACAGCTGGATTCCATCCCTTGCAGCCCAAACAGCAGAGAAGCGGGCTGGAGAAGCTGCGGGGAGCCGGTGAGTCATGAGCTCCCGTGGAAAGCACCTGGGAGACGCGTGGAGGCGGAGAGGCCCGAGCTGCCCAGCTGTGCTCACCGGGACCTCCCAGCAGGCACGGGAGCCAGTCTGAACGCAGCTGGCCTCTCAAGGCACAGAGACGACACTGGGCAGCTAAGAGGTACGTTCAAAAGAGAAAGACAAGAAGTGGCCCTTTCTCCTCCTTATCCATTCGACACATTCTCTGTGCCCAGAAAGACCAGACGCTGGCTGCGTGTGGAGCTGCCACGGGGAAATAAAGGACAGGAAAGTGTCTTTTCCTTCAGCCTCCCCACAAGCGCTGTACAGGCATGAAAGTCACCTTTTCATTGGAACGCTTCTTTCTTTCCATTCCACCTTCCTCAGTTTCTTCTCAATTGGTTTCTTTTTAAATTTCTCTCTTACTCTGTCGGCCTGTGCACCGCCGGCCTGAGGGACTCCTGAACTGCACCCTGTGTGAAGCTCTGTGGGGATGTGGCCTTGGACTTTAGGCACGTCTGTGTCCTTAGCCAACCTCTGCTATTTCCTGGCTGCATCCCCCCCCCTCCAAGCACAGGGCCTGGCCTTGCAGAACCTCAGTCATCTTCTCGGTAAGATGCAGAGAACAAAAGATCAACGAGGTCCTGTTTTTTTAAGTCCCTCCCAAACTGGGCATGGTGACGCACCCTTGTGATTTGGAGGTTAAAGCAGGAGGACTGAAGAAGGTTCAGGCCCAGCCTGGGCCACTCGGTGACTTAGACCATTTCAAAAGAAGAAACAGTTTTTCAAAAGGGCTGATGCGAAGGCGCTGGGTTCAAGCTTGAATATTGAGAAACAAAAGTGCCTCCCAAGCCCAGGATGTGCTTGGTAAGCATATCCTAAATGGTACATATGAACACGGGACAAATTCTCATGGAATCTCCCAAGCCAGGGCCTCAGAATGCAACAGTCCTGATCTGTGAGGTGCAAGGCCGCGCTCAGCACCCTCGTCCAAACACACTTGAGTTGTGTGTAGATACAGCAGCTACCTAATCTCCTAAACAGTTCTCCAGTCTCCGATCCTCACCTGGAAAAACTCCGATGTATTCAAAACTCATTGGACGGGACAATTTCCTTGCTCGATATGCTTTTAGATGCTAAAAGAAGTGGTGTCAGCGACGGGGGAGGGGAGGCCATAGGCTTCCTGTGGCATTCTCCGGCCTATTCTGAGTCCAGATGCACATGGCACTGAGGACCCAAATTGTCAAGAAACCAGGCCAAAGAATTCGCCCATAATGACATGTATCAAAACGGGAGAAAGCCTTCGTCAAGCGAAAAAGATGCCAATTACAAAGACCTTCTCCAAAGCTACCTTCTAAAAGTGAACGGAGAGAAGAGGAAGCCAGAGGGTGCCAGATCCTCCTCCTTCGGGGCTAGAAAGAGTAACAGGTCAACTTCCAACTTGCAATTTAATTCTATTTTGAAGTTTACTGGAAAGCAGAAAATAAGAAGGGGTTTGAGAAAGACCAACAGCCAGGAACACAGGAGGAAACAAATCCACATGCTCTACCCAAAAATTCACAGTTCCTAGCAGCTTGGGTCTGATGCATCTTGACAGTTCCTCGGGTCCCCTTCTGTGCTAGCATATTAGCAACAACGTGTGTAATACTGACCTTGGACCACATCTACCTACCAGCACTCTCCCATAGGCAGCAAGATGGGGCAGCACACCTTTCGGAAGGAATGTCCACTACACTTACTCAGCTGGTCTGAAGTACTGATGTGTAAAGTGTGTGTGTCAAACAGGGTGTGGGCTGCAAACAACAGACTCCATGCTTCCTAGTTCAGGCCAGCAGGAATGTCCTAAATGATGTCTGGTGACCTTTGGGACAACCACAGCCCAGCACGGAGCATATATTAGAGCATAACCACCCGATCAAACTGGCAGACTGTCCCCATCATCTCATCGCTGAAACTAGGCACAGGACCGAAACCTTGACCACCCCAGGCTGCCCTAAAGCAGCACCTCGACAGCTGCCCTTCTCACTGGAGTGGATTCTGGCCACTTCTACACATCACTTGCCTCCTCATGAAATCCAGAAATGATGAGACAAATGACAAATCAGGGCTAAAAGTTCACAGGAAAACTTCCAAGTGAATGAAGGTTTGGGTCTCCACGACCAGTTATTACTGTCGGCAGTGACTTCACACTCGCTCTGTAGTTGCTGCCGATGGTCTATGCAAGGCCGTGTACCACGCGCAGCTGTAAGAACCAGGGCGCTGGACCCTACCTAGCCCCCGCACTGGAGCCCTCAGGAGCAGGAAGATTGAGGGCTGCCTCCCTCACCCCAGCTGCAGAGTGTGAATCCTAACTCCCTGCACGAAAAACAAGATGTGAGATTTATACATGCTCATTCAAACCAAGCACCGAACACAGTACCTGTAACATAAATCTGCACAAACATATCAATTGCCATTATAGATAGTGATAGTAAAAATTAAAATAACAGCACCCTAACCCTTCTGCAGTGCTAGTTTCTCGACAGAGCACCACTGAAGCAAACACGACCTGTTTATCACTCCTTGATTATTAATAACATGATATCCAAACTGAATTATGTTCTCTCACATGCTGAGAAATGCGAGCACAATCACCCTGGGCCGCTAACAACACTCAAAAGGTGCTCGGAAGGTGCAACTATCATTCCACTTGGTACCCGTGAAGTTGAAGATTTTTTTAAAGGAGACTTTGGCTGTGACAATGAATCCTCATGACACTGAATGGGAAAAAAATAGCTTCAGAACAGCAGACAGAAACCCCCTTGGGTTGTCTCTGGGTTTGGAGGCCGCTGCTCACTAAGGTGACTTTTCTGGGTTGTCTGGTCCCTAACACCTTGGGGACAGAGGGTGCAACTATTACAGCAGAACTTCACTTCTGTGTCAGCCTGTGAAGACAGCTTGATGCTGTCATGGATTTGCAAGGCTCTGGAAATTGTCCTAGAAGCCACGGTGCCTTGAAGGGCTCTAATGAGCAAGAGATCCATCTTATTGATCTTAGTGGACAGGGAAGTCATCTACAGACTTGTAAAAGCCATGCTCAACACAGCCCAGCCCTCTACAGGCAAGTGCAGGGAGGCTGAAGTTTTTTTTAAAAATCCCTTCAAACTTCTGCAGCATGAGGGGCAAGAAAGGGAGAATAAGTTCGCCGACTGCAACATGTCCTATTTTAAACACATTCCCTGCCAGCTCAAAAGAATCTGATCACTTTTGTCAGTCTTTAGACTAATAAAAAGCTACTTGATAGGACACTCATGCATGTACCATGGTGAGTCAAGCCACCAGCAGGAGAGACATGAATTCCAGCCTCGTCATGATCACGTTAATGGGTAAGCACCCAGAGGCTCTGACAACATCTCAGCTTGAAGGCCAGGTATGAGAAGTATGCTCCAAATTTCTTCTCTGGGCCCCAAATGCTCCCACAAATGTCCTGCACAACTGTCAGAATCAAAGTTTCATATCTGACAAAGTGAAGTTCACAGTCTCATGGCCTCCTCGTAGCCTAAGTCCAGGGTCATGAAATAAACCCCAGGGGGTGTGAATTGGTGCAGATATAACCTGTGGACCATCTGTGTGAGACAGTCGTGGTGCACACACTCTGCACACATACCAAGGATTCCAGAACCCGAGGCTTAACCCTGCCTGGACTCCACACCATTCTCCATTCTATAGTGAGAAGTCAGAGTGAAATCCGGGTAAACAGATTAAGCACCATGGCAACCAAAATTCCAACCCAACACCAACAACTGGAGGGAAAAACTCACTTGGAGATTAGCATTGGGGATGGGGGAGGACGGGGAGAGAGCAGGCAAACAGCTTAAGAATGTGAGACTTCAAAGCTCTCTTCCTACTAGAATGGGAAAGGGAAGGTCTCATATTTTGGTTCTCTCCATTAACCACACTCTGCCATGTTGGAAAGTGGGTGTGAATGGGGTTCTAAGGACACTTAGGGGGCTTTGCTCTCACAGACAAGCTACACAGGGGTGCATTTCCCCTTGCTCCTGTTGGCTGCCTCTAGAACAGAACCTGGGACCTCCCTCCCCCCAGGACCTGCTGGGCTCTCATGCTCATCTCCAGAGGAACTCACAGTAACACTAAGCTTCCGGTTCAATGTGGTGGCCTCCCAGTGCTGTCACTCACACACTTCTGTGGTTGGCTGAAGTGTGTGTGGCTCCATCCCAGCACCTCAAAGCAAAACACGGCAAAAGTCACATGGATAAATTAAGATCCAGGCAGGACAAGGACAGATCTCCCTGCAGACACACTTCCCTTGACCCCATGGGGATCCTGGACACATGGGATGAGCATGAGAGAAAAGACGTCTGTGCCAAACGACACGAGAGACAAACCTCAGAACAACAGCCTGGTGTCCTGGCTACAAGCCCGCAGCCAGACGATTCGAATTTGCTTGAAAGCCACTCTGCCACCAGCTACTCACCGTGTACCCTGCTAGCCAGTCACCACGCAGCACGGCCTATTGACACTAGGCTGTGTGAGGACTAAGCGTGTGGATCCCCTGCCCTGGTAGCATTCCTCACTCCACCGTCCCCAGCACAGATGAGGCCCATGAGCCAGAAATCTCCCGTGATGATTAGACCCTCCACGGACCCGTGACTGCAGGTCCAAAGCACAGCACCTGTAGCAGCACGGAAACTAATCTCGCCCAGGCACACAGTGATCATTATCTCCCCAGCCAAGTACTCTGGAGCTCAGAGAGGGTCAGTGGGTATTTCTCCAACTGCTATGCTGGGAATAGGAGGTGCATGCAGTGCTGATTTCTGATTCCAAACCTCCCCGCTGCCCCTCTTTCGATGCCCCTATTCCTTGTCCTTTCACTCCAGTAACATACAAGGAGTGCCCGCCACATGCCAGGCCCTGGTTTAACAACTGAGAAGACAGAATGGGCAACAGGGCCACAGCAAAGTCCTTGTGTACCTTCTAGGCAGTGGAGCAAGGGCTGGGAAGGGGTGGTGAGGGGAGACACCAACGGGGTAAGAAGGACAGAGGCAAAGCGAGGCTTCCACGAGGAGGGAGGAATGTGTGCAGGCTGGGCGTGAACGGCGAGTCCCGAGGGCCGAAAGACGGAACAGGTGTGAGGCCTGGAACAGAACAGGCGTGCCGCGCGCCGCAGGAACCACCCAGAAGTAGGCGCGACAAGGAGCAGAGGGGAGGGAGGCAGGCGACAGCTGAGTGCTCGACTTGGTGGAGCACTCACCCCCACTGCTTCTGGGGTTCAGAGTTTTGTGCATGATGTGATTTCAGGGCCGGGTGGGCACCTGTGCCTACGATGTAGAGACCAGTCTTCCCGACACCCAGGCGGCAGGCTGAACGGGCTCTGCTTGTTAGAATTACCTGGGGAAAATATAAAGCTCTAAGCCACCGAAAAGCACCTATTCACCCCCAGAATCTGAGATGCAGTTTGTCAGGAAGCATGGGAGGAGAGAGGGGACAGCTTGGAGTCCACCAGGCACGTCCCTGTCCCCGGAGGCTCCCACGGCTTATGCTGGGCCGGACACACAGGGAAAGGGAAGTGACAGAAGGGGACGTGCTACCATCCCTGCCGGCCTGTACACTGCCCTCGCCCCCCAGCTCCTACCTGCTGGAATTCAGGTCCCAAGATCTGCAGTAAAACACAGCAAACTCGCTGCAGCGCTCTCAGCGACTGCACCCACCAGGACTTCTTCCCTCCCGCCTCCCGCGCACACACCTGCTCCGCAGTAAATAAAACACCTCTTAAAACAGGAAGTGAGAATGGTCCACTGTGTTAACAGCACAGGGGAGGCAAGGGAGGTGGACCCTTGTGAACCAGCAAACAAAGAAACTGAACCTTTGTACAGCGTTCCCCTCTTTTAGAGGTGGTGGCTAACGTCACTTCAAAAGAGTAACCAGCCAATGCTTGGGTTTCATTTCAGACTTTGCACAAATACTAGGACTGCATTTAATAGTTTAAGCAAGACTCCAGGAATAGCTCCACACAAATCTGAAGGTCTGCTTTTAACCCTGGAGAAGGGACGCCCAGAAGGGCGCGGTGGCTGGATTCTTTCCTATGGGAATAGTTATTTCCATGAGAAGAGTCATCACGCAAGGCTTTCTAGACTTTCTCCTAGTTCATCCTCTCCAAAGCCTCAGGTAGTAAATGTTGCCCTATTGTATATGTAAGGAAGCTGAAGTATGAAGCTTAGGAAAAGTGACCTTTTACCATCCAGCTAATAAGCCCTTCTCCTACCATGCTCTCCCTACACCCGCCTTCTCGCATCGACCCCAGGACACTGACACAGGCTGTTTCCTGCGCCTGGGTTACTCTGTCCTCCTGGCTTCACCTGGCTACCTCTACTCTGCCCTCATATCTGAGTCTATTCATCTATCAGAAACCTTCTCTGGACTTTGTCCAGCCAAACCACCCCATGAAAACGCTCTTGGCCTCTCCTTCTCCATCTTAATCAAGAGCCTGGTCCACCGAGTAGGCTTGCGTCCCGGATCTAAGGTGGTCCCTTGCATTCTTTAACAATCACCCCCAGGGATAGGCAGCATCTTATTCCCTCCCCTTGAAGCTTGACCAGGACCAAAAGAATGTGGTAGAAGTGATCTGGGGGCTCCAGGCCTGGGTTCCAAGATGCCTCTGCAGCTTCTGCGGGACCCCTTAGATTATCTACTCATGGAAGCCCTGTCTCAGAACCCAGCTTCCACCTTCCTGAAGTTCAGGCCACATGAGATCAAGCGGCAACTTCAACCTGGTTCCCAGACAATAGCCAGGCACGGTGATACCCCTGGCTTTCACCAGTCACTGTAACTCCATGCTCCACTCATTTTCCTTTTAAACTACTAACCCAATGCTCTCTCAAAAGTTATCTTTTTATTTCCAGCCCAACATGTGTGCTACAGGTTTGGAAGAAAAAGTAGAAAGCTCAAACTGAGCCTTATCAGAGTTAAAAAAGGCAGCTTGGAATTAGGTGTAGCATCCTTGCCTATAAAACCAGCACACTGGGAGGCTGAGCAGAAGGATCACAAATTCAAATCCAGCCTAGGCCACTGAGCAACTTAGACAGACCCTGTATCAGAATAAAAAAATTTTAAAAAGAGACCACCAGGGATGTAGCTCAGAGCACAGTCCAGGGTGCAATCCCCAGTACTGAAGGAAAAAAACAACAAGAAAGACAGTTTCCTCTCCTGTTCTGATACCCTCAGGAAGCTCTGCTGATAAGTAGCTGTTGATAAATAGTCCATTAGAATGAGAAGAAGCCACTTTCCACTATTGGCCCATTCAACAATAGGGCTCAGCTCCACCTATGGGCCAAGTTTACTGAAAGCAACAAAACCCTGTCTAAGGGCACACTCTCTTGCCTTTGTAGATCAAACCTTTAATTTTAGAAAGTGCTGTGTAGTCAGCCACAACTGTTAAGATAATTGAATTTACGTATATGTAAGACACAAGTGCTCCAATTATGGCTTGTACCCAAACTCCAATTAATACCAGAGTTATGCAGTTAATTTTTTTTAAATGTGTATTTTCAAATAATTATAGACTGTACATTTAATTTTTAAATTAGCCAAGAAGGTATGGTTAATGTCAATTCTTTGGAAACAGAAATTTACTATGCTATTATTAGTAATAACAGTGCAATATGTAAAGAACTTTTGAACTTGCAAAGCAATTAAAAAAAACAGGGCTGCACCGCACAGTCTTAGAATAATTCCAAGATTAGATAAAATCAGTAGAACTGTTTTCGTTTTATAGGTGAAGGTAACAGGCAGAGGAGAGGCAAGTGAGTTGCTCAAGATCACAGCAAAGACCACCAGACGCCAACCAGGACTTCTTGCATTTGGGATACTTCGAGAGCACTGTGTAATCCTCCCCTGTTATAATTAATATGCAACATTTCTTTCTCTTTTTCTTTGCAAAGTTCAGCACCATCTTTTAAAAAATGCTTGGCAATTATTCTGACTTTTTTAGCTAACAGTGCACATGTTCCATTCAATGTATGTGCTTGTTATTTGTCGCACCATATTTTTAAAGGGAGGCTAATGTCCAAGAATAACTCGGGGACTTGGCTCCGAAGCAAATGTCAGCCCAAAACATCAATTTACTGTCTGAGTTCGCCTCCACTCAAACAACTGACTCTTTCTTCATGGACTCAGTAAAACACATTTCGGATTTAAATGCGAGGTAGGAGACGAGTTGGTTTTAGCCAGAGCTCCTGGTGCTGGGTCCACACTAAACAAAAGCGGGCTGCTTTTGCTCCCTCTCCAGTACACACATAAACACACACACACCCTCTCCTCTCACAACTGGTACTCTCACTGGATAATTTCCACTCTGCAAGCTGGTTTCCCCTATCATAGTCACCTTTCAGAACAAAAATTAGAAGTCCATGGGAAACTAAGAATTAGGCCTATATTTTGAGTTTAAAAGAAGGCGCATATACCTCTCATTATTCTTTTTATGAGAAGGTATTGGGGCATTTTCTGTTGCTGTAACAAAAAACCTGAGGCTGGGTAACTTTATGAAGAAAAGATTTATTTAGCTTCTAAAGGTTCATGTTTTCTAGATGAGTCTATTCTTTTATAATAATGAACTTACCAGAACTAATCAGAAGTCCCACAAGAACCACTCTACTCCTTTCCAAGGAAATCAACTCCAGTGACACACCCCCGCCCCCACCAAGCTCCTTTTCTTAAAGGTCCTAACGAACCTGGACATCACATTCAAACTGTCTAGAGACCACAGTGGGGCGTTTGATGTCTAGAATAAAAGAAATACTGGGAGGTTCCTGAAACGTTCTTCCCATTAAAACATGGCGGGCTGTGTCTTCTGTCCCATGTGCTCTTTTGCAAGACAACCTTGAGACCTCCATCCCATTAAGAGACAGGCCTTGCTTTCCTATCCCAGAACTACTCAGTGGATCCTGTGATGGCCTTGAGCTATCAGATACCACAGGAAGTAAGCTGTGCCCCATTCTGAGTGTGGACCATAAGCTTCTGAAAGCTCCTACCGTCCAGCCCATTGGAAGCCACCTGTCACCAAAGAACTGTCACGATTCTGAGCTCCTCAAGCAGTGAGATCAAGGACTAGGAAGAGGCTCTGGAAGACTCCGTGCTCCATGGAGAGGGAGAAGGGAGAGGAACAAAGCACTGGACACCGGGATGGAGAAGTCTTGTCACAAATGGTGCCACCAGCCACCTCCCACACCCTCCCAGGAGCCAACCTTTCTCACTCCCTGATAAACACAAACAACACTAAATTATAATCTGAAATGCTTCCAAATCCACAATTTTTTGCCATCCTGACCTCATGCATGGGTTGCAGTGAAAACATGAGCACCCTAAAAATATTACGGAGAGTTACTTTCAGCCACAGGTTAAAGGTATATAGGAGGGGCTGGGCATTTAGCTTAGTGGTTCTGGCACCAGCCTTGCAAGTACAAGGTCCAGAATTCAATCCCCAGTAACCACATACAACAATGCCAGGCATGGTGATTCATGCCCACCAGCAATCAGTACCATATACCATAATGCCGGGTGTGGTGGCTCACACCTATAATCTCAGCTCTCAGGAGGCAGAAGCAGGATTGCTGTGATTTCAAGGACTGCTTGGGCTACATAGTGAGCTCAGGACCAGCCTGAACTACAAAGTGAAACCTTGTCTCAAAAAACTTAAAAAAATAAAAAGGTATATAGGAAGCATAAGTGAATTTCCTGTATAGATTTGTGCCTCACTTCCACAGTATCTTATAACGCGGGGGCAGACATTCCAAAAATCTCTTTAAAATGCCAAATCCCCAAAACTTCTGGTCCCAAGCACTTTAGATAAGTCATTCTCAATCTGTAATACCTATAAACCACTAGGCTTGCAGAGAAGTGCTATACATATGTAGAGTTTTTAACACACCTGGGGACCTGTTGTGATAAGGAACCGAAATGTCTCCCCAGAAAGGCTCATTGTGTTGAGCCTTCCTGACTGATGGGCTTCAGCAAAGTGACTGGACCATAACACTACTAACTTCACCTGGGGGTTGATCCGTGGATGAGTCTGTAGTTAAACATGTTCTTAGGAGATGCGACCCCGCTGAAGGGAGGGCATCATGGGTCCATGACCCTGCGGCCTGTATCTTGCCCCAGCCCCTTCCTCTTGGACCCCTTCCTTCCTCTCTACTTCCTGCTGCCATGAGCAGAGCAGCTTCCTTCCACCGTGTCCATCCACTGACCTTTCTGCCTCCCCCCACGCCCAAAGCAACCTGTCCTCCTTTCAGTTGTGACTCTCAGGCATTTCATCATAGCCACGGACAGTTAAGACAGGGCTGCTGCAAACACTGCACAGTCTGGGCAGTGTGACGTGCAGGTGGAGTTTGCTCACCCAGCTCTGCATCAGAAGGACTGCACTTGCTCAGCAGAATACCTTAAGGGTTCCTCAACCCTGCAAAGGTCCCCAACAGACTAATGATGACAGAGGTCCAGATCTGGGAGCTGCAGACTTAAAGGACTAATGGGAATGTGACTTCCAGGGCCCACTGCAGCTATTCATCCCCGAGGACCTTGCCAGCTTTATCTGATCCCTTCTCCCCATCACACTGGGGCTCCTGCTCTTCTGCCCACAGGTCTGCTGACCTCTGAAGGAAGCATCACTGGGAGAGCCCGATAGTATAGGGATCCACCGGGAGCCTAAGTCACTGCTGCATCCCCAAGGCAGCTGGGTCTGCTCCCCATCACCTCCCAAGGACGCCTGGCAGCTGTGCTCATTTGGAAGCCATTACGAGGGTTTTTCTTCCAAGGCTCTTCCATGAGTGCTGAATACTAATCAGCCTCTAATATACAGGATAGACCCTGCTAGCCTCGTGCTGGGCAGGCCTGTGTACTGTCCTCCAACCCTGGCTGGACTATTACTGAAATTCTATGGATTCCTAAAGAACAAGGCTCAGAGTGTACTCAAGTCCTATAGCAAACCCCATGGGAAGCTGGAAGACATTGGCTGAAGTTGCTGCTATCTGTGGAGAAAGAGGAAGTAGTAAGACTGGCCACAGCCTCTGTGTCTGTTCCTCTCAGCAGAGCTTTGAGTCAGCCCATCTGACCCATGGGATACTGGGACATCTTCTTCTCTGTCTTCCTCTGAGAAGCTGGTGCACTTGACCAGGGCACTGGAGCCAGAAGAGAAATCTGTTTGATTCCAGACAATGTCACCTCCTAGCTCTGTGTGACTCTGACCAAAGAACCCAACTTCTCTGGGTTTTTGTTTCCTGCCTGTCATATGGAAGCAGTAACACCTCCTAGCAAACTATGAAGGCCTCAACAAGACAAGGTCAAGATGGCAGCACTCAAGCTATTTTACATGGCTCCTGAATAAATCTTTATTAAAAAGGGTCAGTAGGCCAGACCTGGTGGTGCACGCTTATAACCCCAGCACTCTGAAAGGTTGGTGCAGGAGTGTCCTAAGTTCAAGTCCAAACTGGGCCATTTAGCAGCCTACCAAGATCCTAACTCAAAATTTAAAAAATGGAAATAAAAAATGGCTGGGCATGTAACTTAGTGTTACTGTGCCTCTGTGTTCCACCCTTACTACTGCCAAAAAGGAAGTCAATATCTGCATATTTACGTTGAGGAGTAGTAGAAGAAAACAAGGGATTAAGGATTTAGCTCCACAGCCTGCCTCACAAGCGCAAGATCCCGAGTTCTACCCCGACACCAAAAAGAAAAAACAAACTCTTTTGACACCATGATTTTGTGGATATTATGGGTTTGGTTCAGGCTAAATAAAAATTAAGTCAATTTAAAGAAAAATATTAAGTAGCCTCTGCTGGGAAACGGTTAAGCAGATGATAAAGAAACATGGTTCCGCCCCACCCCCTGCACCCACAGAGCACCACGCACAAGGCAGATGCAACAGAAGCATTTCCTTCTCCTGTGCTGTCAGCCTGCACCCTTGGACTTGACTCCAATCTCCTCAGAGTTCAGCCAAGGTCCTTAACTTGCGGGCAATCTCTCTGCAGTCTCGGGGACTTTTCCGTCTTTGGGGTGAGAAGGAGGAGCAGTCTCCAGTGTTCCAGGTCATGCTTTCCCTCTAAGCAACTTGTAAACAGCAGGACTGGCTCTTCTCAGTAAAATTTTATTTGGGGCTTGCAGGTCCCTAGCCTTCCCCGGCCAGATGCTGCCCGATCACAGTGTGCTCAGCTGCCCACTGACACCTGATCAGATGCAGATGCCCAGCAGGGTAGAAGCCAAAATGGGTGCTCATTAGCATCATCTTTATGTATTTTCAGAGTCAAGACACCATTTTTCTTGGACTCACCAATTACAGAGGACACCGGATTCCTCCTCCAAGCGCTGGCAGGCTGATCCAGACAGCTGAAGCCGAATCAGTGGAATCGAGGCGCTCACCTCTGGCCCACGGACAAAGAATTCTTGCTTCATCTTCCAAGGAGCAACATTTTTCACAGTTCTGGTCTCAGAAAGTGAAGTCCGCATTTCAATGTGGGGCCCCTGCCTGTGTTTTGGAGAGGCCCTGGCTTATTCACGGGAAACACATCCCCAACCTCTACCAGGTGCTTTTCTGGTCCGCCGTCCAGGCTCATCTCTGAGCCACTTTTCTTTCCGCAGCTCACAGGGCAGGGGTTGGTGCTTCCACATCTTCACCGCGGTGTTCCCCGCATCTGCGATGCCCTTCCTGCCCCTTCTCTACCCACAGGACCTGAATGCACCCTCCAGACTCAGCTCACATGCCACTTCCTCCGGGAGTCTCCTCTGCTGTGCTGGGCTACTGTCTATCTCCCTCAGCTTATCGTGTGGTCCCGGAATCTGCTTCCTCGTGTGTGCGCACTGGGCCGTGGGCTCTGCTCCAATGTTCCACATGGGCTGGTACACAGTCAGGTCTCCGGGGTTCCCAGAGGGCATCCGATCACCAGGCACACAAGTCACACTGAGCAGGAAGGGAAGATGAGGCCCTGGCCTTGTGGGGTTTCCATTCTAGACTACAATGGGACTGGAAAATGTGGGAAATATTTCTCTCTTTCAAAAATGTGTTACAGTAAAAGACATTGCCATTTGCTCCCCTCAGAATACTCCCCCAGCTCTGAGCACCCTTATCCCAACTTTCCTCCAAAACTACTACAAAAGGTGGCCAGAACAACCAGCTAGTGTGTCCTGAGGCGTGTTAATGGCAGTGTGCCTCTTACTATAATAATTTTCAAAATTATAGACATTGGACATACATTTTGATCACAATTCATACAGGGCATCAAAGTTTATGCACAAACCCTCATTTACATAGTGATAAATGTCAAAAAACCCCCAACAATAAAACAAGGTGATAGTGTGGAGCAAACACTGGCAAATTACAGCCAAGGAGCTAAGTCTAGCCTGCCACCTGCTTTTTATAAATAAAGCTTTATTGAAAAGCAGCCACATACACTTATTTCCCTACTGTTTGAGGCTACTTTTGAGTAACAATGGTGGGGCCTGCATGCCCACGATAAGTACCACGCGGCCCTTAACAGAGAACGTTCACAGACCCCCGGCACGGAGAGCGGGAGAGTGTTAAGTAGGGCGCACAGAGAAAGCCAGTCTCAGTGATATTTAAGTGAAGACCAGGATGGTAGGTAGGTGTTAGCCAAGCAAATATCTGAGGTAAAGAGCTCCAGAAAACAAGATTCAAGTAGAAAGGCCTGAGGCGGGATTAGGCCTAGAGTATTCTAAAGACAGGGAAGCCAGTGTGCTCTGGGCAGAACGTGGTGGCCGAAGGTACAAAATAGAGCCCCAAGGCAGGCAAGACACACATGACAGCACCACACAGGCCACAGACAAGCTCTTCGCTGACACTGCTGAGTAACGCGACAATCAGTCCAAGAGTCTGGTTTTGGCAACAAGCAGTGACATGTCCATGTAAGGAGAGAGGCAGCAGACACACCCAGGGCAAAGTCTCCTTGCCAACACAGCCAGCCTTGCTTGGCACATGCACCAGCCCAACCTCGGCTCCGGATCTGGGCTTGTCTTTATCACGTGGCCAAATATTTCTAGCGTCACCAAACCAGAGGGCTGCACAACCGGCCTCCCCCACACTAGTATTTTTATTTTAAAAGACTCACTGTTTCTTTTCTTACAATTTGTGTTTGGAACTGGTAGTTCACTTTTAAAATCACAGGTTTCACACACCAGTCATATATATTTCCTTTAAATACAATAAATACACTTTAAAAAAATACTCACCTGTCTACCACCTGAAATCATCTCAGCTACACTTTGGAAAATAATTGCTTACACTTCGGATCTGCTGGAACCTTGTTAATCTCAACCTACAGGAACTCCCTTCATCATGACCCTGGGATGGGGCCTTACTGAAGACCGCTCGGGGGGCCCAGCAGAGCTCATGTCTGACCCCTCACTTTGCGCTCCAGCTCCCGATCTGTGGGATGCTGCGCTGGGACTGCTATGAGAAGGAAGAGATGGACACCACGTGGCCCCAGATTCCACACACAGTGGACACTCCACAAATGACCAGAGCTCCAATTACAAATGCATCATTATTTGCAGTCATAATTATGTTCTTCAAATGTCCTTTGATCTCCCCCTAACTGCCCACACTATCTGTTATCACCAATGCACTTAGGGGTCATCTGAGGCCTTGCAGCCCTGGTCCAGTCACCCATGGGCGTCCCTTCCTGCTCAGGGCCTACAGGGACCTCTTTGCAGGGTGGTAGTTTTCCACTGGTTTCACCAAAATAGGTCTCCTTTTTCTTCCTTTCCTTTTATTTTTTGTTTCCAAAAGCCTCCTGATTAACAATCTTTCAGAGGGGAGGAGGAAAGAAAATTACAGCCAATGTTCCTGACTCTGGTCCCCGCTGGGTAGGGAGCCAGCTATTTCAGACTCAATCAGCTACCTGCAGGGTCACTCACTGAATTCCTCTCTGCAGGGACCTAGGGGGAGCAGCTCAACCAGGAACCTTCCATGAGTGACCTGTGGCCTTAAAACCCCAATGGCTCTCAAGTCCTGGGGACCCCAAACCTAAACTGGAACAGGAGCCCGATTTTTCCAGGAACAACCCTCTCAGAAAAGTGACACCTCTTACCTGAGCTCGGCAGGAGGAAAGTGCAGCGCAGCCCTGAAAGTAATTACTTTCAAGTTGTGAGGATCAAACACCATCCTTAACTGGAGATTCAAAATTCGCTTTGAAACTCCCTCTGTGCAAGCAGACTTAAGTCTCTAACCTCTTAATTCAAGAAATCATTAAAAGTAGTCTCTCTTCCCTGGGCACAAACAAATCAAGGCGAGGGGAAGACAGACAAGAAACCTGTTGGGCTGGCGATGAGCAAAGAGGCAGCCACACGTGTAGACGCCACGTCCACGGAGGGGAGCACCGCCTGAGCGTTCCATGCCCATCACTATCCCCCAGGGTTGCCTACTTGAAGTTGCAGGACTTGATGCAAAGCAAAAGTGGGGGATGCTGGTGACAGGGACACGGGGTGCCCAGGCTAATGCCGTATGTGGCACGACTGTGCAGGTGCTTCTGGGTGAGATTGGAACCATAGTCAGTAGGCTCCGTAGGGCAGCTGGGCCGCGCCCCCCCGATGGGATGGCATCACCCAAGTCCCGAGGGCCCGTGGGGATACATGGAGAAGGAAGGAAGGAGCAACTTGTCCTTTTCCAGCCTCAGCACTGAGCTGGGGCATCCATCACCTCACGGTCTCCTTCCATCGGCCTGGAACTGACCTCACGGGCACCTCTGGGTCTCAGAACTCTGGATCGGGACTGGGTGTCACGGGCAGCTTTCCTGGGTCTCTAGCCAGCTGGCAGCAACAGTGGGACTTGTTAGCCTCTGCAAATACATGAGTCAGTTCCCATAACAAATCAGATAGAAAGATGGATAGAGACAGACAGATAGACAGATAGACAGACAGACACTAACACACATGTCCAGTTCTCCCTCAGTATTCTTTAAAAATCCCCAAAACCCATGGATGCTCAGGTCCCTTAGATAAAGTGGCAAAATATTTCCATGTAATTCACACACATGTCCTATATCACATAATCTCAAACCATGTGAAGGCTGCGTAGTTGTTCTCCCATATTATTTAAGAAATAATGACACTGGGGAAAAAACAAACAAAACAAAACCAGAATGGCCCAAAGTATCTAATAAGAAGAAAAATGGGGAAAGTTTCTGCTAGGGCGCCTGTTTGGATGCCCCCTCAGGCTTCATGTAGTCATAGGTGGGGCTTTTTCAGAGGTGGCTGGATCTAGAGTACGTGGTGCTGGAATCAAGGGTGCATTTACTAAATCAGACCGTGAATTGGTTTGGCACTGCCCTGATCCTGGCAGCCTGGTTAGGGTATAAAAGGGGCAGAAAGAAGCTGCTGAGGTTCCTCGCTTGCTTGTGCTGCCTACTCCCCACCATGAACTGCTTCTCCTCTAGGAAGGCCCTCTACCAATCCACCTTGGAGCTAGCTGACTATGGACTGAATCCTCTATAAATTGTGAGCTCACCAGACCTTTCCTCTCTTAACTTGTGGGTGAGGGCTTTTTGTCTTAGCAATGAGAAAAGTGACTAAGAGTTTCTAATCACTTAAAAATATGTAAGTAAATAAAAACAGAATTATCTTCAGAGCAGTACTGGGAAAATTATCTGTAAAAGTGCAGTAATAATCATTTTAGACTCTGCAAGCCCTACTTCATCCTGTAGCTAGACATCCAGTAGGCACAGAAAAATACATAAATGAATGGTGTAGCTATATTCCAATAAAATTACAAAATCAGGCAGCCTAGTAGATGCAGCTTTTAGGAACTCATTCTGTTGACCTATGATTTAGGGCAGAGATTTTCCAGTTTCCCTCTGCATGTACGTCCTTCAGGCATCTTGTGAGATCTACCTTCTGGTCTGGCAGACTGGGGTGGGGTCTGAAAACATGCATTGCTGTCAAGTTCCCAAGGGATGCCTAGGGACCCCCCACTTTGACTAACAAAAGAGAGCATTTGAAGAGAAAAAGAGGAAAACTTGAAGTTTCTACACCTACCAAAACCCACATTTAAGAAGCACCTGGCAGAACACTGTATAGAAAAGTAATTTATTTTCTCATTACCAAGGAAAAGAGTTAGGCGATTTAAGTCCATCTTCAAAAAGGGGCTACCATGTCATTGGTGATCAAGACAGGAGTTAACTATCATTATCAGAAAGCAAAACGGGACACAGTTGTTAAGCACTGCTGTGCATTTTCTGGCAGCAGTTAACAGCAACATATAACAATCAATGCAGGTAAATGAATCCATTTGAAGCCAGGCCATGGATGGTAAATCACATTGTCCAATAAAGTCACTAAATTAGCAACAGTGTGATGCAGAGGATTTTTTTTTTTTTTAATAAAAGTGAACCCTCTTTGGAATGAGATGGATTGCAGGGGCCCTGGCAAACACTGCTCAAGTGTGGTGGTTGTGGGGGTGGCCCGGATCCCTCTGGGACCTGGAAGTTCTGAAATCAACAGCTGGGAGCTTATGTGGGGCTGGAACTGAGGCTCTTCCAGCAGCTTGACAAGGCTCTGTGACGGCCTGTTTACTGGAGGCAGGTGCCAATTTTTGGATTTCACATGCAGCGGACTCCAGTAAACCTCTTTCCCGTCCGGGTGATGGTGAGAGCAAACCTGAATGGTCTCACTCCTACACTGGGAATGATACTGCCACTTTGGAAAACAGTTTGACAATTTTTTAAAAGAGTTAAATACAAATTTGCCATATGACCCAGCAATTCCACTCCCAGGAATCTACCCCAGAGAAATGAAAACATATGTCCACACACAGACAGGCACACAAATCCTCACAGTGGCATTATTCACAGTAGCCAAAACATGGAGCCAACTCAGGCGTCCATCAGCTAATGAGTGGATAAAGCAAATGCGGTTTATCCTTAGAGTGGGACACCGTCAGATCTCGAGAGCACCATGCAAAGTGACAGAAGCCAGACGCCAAGACCACCCGTTTTATGCTGCCCAGTATATGAGATGTCCAGAACAGGACTTTATACGCAGGCAGCAGATGCCTGGTTGTCTGAGGAAAGGCTCAGATGGACACAAAAAATCTCCCTGGAGTGATGAAAATATCCTAAAACTAGATTATGGTGATGGTTGCAAATCTCAATAAATTTGCTCATAGTCACTGAATAGATCCTTTTAAAATGGGTAAATTTCACAGTATGAAAATCATGCCTCAATAATGTTAATTTTTTTAATGAAAAGTTGCATTGTCTTTTCTTTGTTCCCCCTCCTAGCTCTTCAATAACTTATGAAAACTTGCAACAAGCAAAAGACTGGCTGGTTATTCTGGATGAGGCTGAAGGAGACAAGTTCTTGGGCCCAGGCACCCCGAAGATGAGTTGTCTCATCCAAGGAGGAAAATAAAACACGCAGCGGCCCAGCTTTGGGCTTAACGTCGAATGTCAAACACACCTGTGTTCAGAGCACCCAGAGCAGGGTGAGGCCCTGCCAGTGCCTCCCAGATTCACCATGAACTCCAACCCAACCCCAGGCCACCACTTTGCAAAAGTCTGATCTCCAAGGGCACTCAGGACAGGGGTCATGGGGACCCAGACCTCCTCCAAAGACTGCAGTGGAAAAAGAGGAAGACAAACTTGCTATCCTACAGGCCAAATTCAGCACACTCTGTACATCCACACCCACCAGCTCACACGCCCAAGGTAGCATGTTTTGAGAAGCCTGTGTCGCTGTGAAAAGTCACTTTCTGAGGTCATCCTCTGATGCCAGAAGTAACTCCCATGTGCCGGGAAGAAAATGAAAACTGTAACTTAGGAAACAGCTTTGGCTCATCTACAAACAGAACCAAAAAATCTTGAGACATTCTGACCTATTACAACATCCTTTCCGTTGGAATAGTACTATTAGCAGTTGGTGGGGGAAGGAAAAAAAAAAAAGCACAAAAACTCAGGAGGCGGGGTTGGGAGGAGTTTCCAGAATGATCCACACCCTCCACTGTGGCTTTCTTTCCTTCACCCACTTCATCACCCAAACACATGCAAAGGTGGCATCTACCTCAGGTCAAAGGAAGAACGTGAGGCTGGGAGCCAGGACCGGAGTGGGCCCAGATGTGTGTCCACCAGTGCCTGTGGTTATCCAGGTGTTGAACGCCCAGAAGGAGGCTTTCCAGGGAGGGTTGAGGGATGGTGGGGCTCCAGCTAGAGCACTCACCAGTGCTCTGAGTGCCCCAAAGGTATTTGGATGAGAAACACCAGCTTCACACACACAGGCCTGATAATCTCTTTCTCCCTTTTCACCCAGGAAGAAAATATCTAAGATACTGGAGAATACAGCAGAATCCTCTACTCCATTTCTTTTTCTCCTTTTTCTCCCCTTTCCTCGTGGCAAGGCTGGATAAGCTTATCAAGCATGAGCAAACTACATCTTAGCTCTGATCCTTTCGAGAAATCCATTTGACGCCTTTAACATTTCATTTGGCAGATTGAATTTCGGACATGTATTTATGGGACTGGGTTTGCCCTTAACAGAGTATTGCATAAATCCCATTACAGTATCCACTTTAGCGTGTTTGGGGTTTTCTAAGCCAGGGCTTTATCTAAGTGGACAGCCCCAGAATGACCTGCTCCAACTCAGAAACTCGCTCCTCTCTTCCAGCATCAGCCTTTGCAGATTGTCTTCGTCATCATCAATGTCAAATGATGCTTGAGGAGATATTTTTCTGGGCACATCCGGGAATAAGGCGTGTCAGTCCCCAGAGAGATGGTGACAGCATGTCACACTCATGGGGAAGTGAAGGGGTTTCCTTCCAGACCTCCCCTTCTTTCCAGCAATAGAGTAGGTTTGTTATTATCATAATGCTTCTTTCTATTTTGTAAGAACCCAACAAGGAGACTGTGTTCCTTGCAATTTCTGAAAACAAAACAAAACCATAGGAAAAAGACAACAAGATGGAAAAGATCTGGGTTAGTGACTCTGCATAAGCCGGCCCTCTTTAATCCTCAGATTAAACTTTTTTTAAAAATGCAATTAGAAACATCAATTTCATACATGTTATTTAGGCAGATGAAAGTAAGGGTTCCCAAGACCTTGCCGAGCACAGAGTAGATGTGCAATGCTGCTTGGCCAGCAGCACACATGATGGTCTTTCTTAATTCGTTCCCATGCCAGGTCCAACCTCAGAGCATCACAGCACTGACGCCTTTAAAGCGCCTTCTGAGGAGGCGGCTCAGCGGTCCAGCCAGGAATGCACCCCGTAGAGGCCAGACTTCACTCTGCAGAAGCGTCAGCCCTACAGATGTCTCTAACACCCTGGCGTCTGTCCTAAGATACACATGACTTTTCAGTCACTGACCTTTCACATACATAGATAGACTCGAGCTGAAGCTAGAAGCTGGAAGCAGGTCAACTTCAGACAGACTCTCCACAGTACTGAAGACCCTGGATCCTCTCTCCAGGATTCAGTTCTCTGCAGATTCTCTCCCCGGCTTCATTTTCCTCCTGTCGTATTTGCAGAGAAAACATACTGTGCAGTTATTGGATGATTTATGTAGTAAGGAGCACTGAGATATGTGTGAATTCATTTGAATGCAACTGAAGGCAGGCAGGCAGTACTGACATCTCCATAAAGAGACAAGGAAACCAAGGCTCAGAGATGTGAAATGATATATGACGAAGATCACGCAGAAAGAAAGAAGTGGACAGATCTGAGCCATGCCATGAGCTCCAGAGCCTCATAACTACCATGCCATCTTGACCTTTCAAAATTTTCTATGGCTCTGCCCTGCACGACACCAGTCTCCGAGCCTTTGGTGGGGGGTGGGGGAACAGGTCAGCACACAGCAGGGGCGACATTAGTATTTGCTATTAAAGCTATTGCAATCACACTTGGCTTTCAAGCTGTGGGTCAGGAACAAGGTCATTCCATCAAAACAGAAAAACAGATATTTACTCTAAGGAGTTTCCTGGAAATCAGGGTAGAATTCCAGAAAAAGACGTTTTTCAAATGACCACAGAGCTGAGACACGGCTTCAGTATACTATGATTAAGTGAGATGCACTAGAAAACTTCCTAAGTGTTGAACAGCGCACCTTAAATCTCCGCTGGTATTTGCCTTTCATTTGGGGGAGACCGGCATCTCTAGTGTGTTAACAAAGTAGAGTAGGGACTTACACAACTGTTTGGCTCATACAGAAGAGAGAGCAATGAAGACCTTCGGAGTGTGCTCAATCCTTAGATGATGTTTGCAACACTTTGTGCAAAGACTATGCCAAGACAGTAAAGCATGATTTCCAAAATCTCAGCATCTCAGACATGAAGGCTGGAGGTCAGGGACCATCTGGGCCTGTGTAGGGTACACACTGCCTGCTGCCCACTTGAATGGCATTTCCCTGGTCTACACTCCCACACATGGCCACATAAACCCACTTTTCAAACCAGCATCCTCTGTCTGTAATCATATTTGGCTCCGCAGAAACCAAGAAGGCATCTGGGGACAAGCAATCTTTATCTGTACCAAATGTTTATTGGAGTCACTCCACGAAACAGCCCACATGAAGACAGTGTATGTGATGTCACCCACATCTGCTTGGCGCCCACTTACATCCCCATTACAGCTCTCAGAATTCTTTTCCTTCTGGAGCACCACCTGGGACAAGTGTCACCGGCCCATCCAGCCTGGCAGGCTGCCTGTCCTGGAACATTCACTGAAGTAAAAAGAGCAGAGGGACAGAGGGACCAGCTCACCTCTTCAAAGCACCTTCTCCAGTCACTAGTTACACAGTCACTAGTTACACAAAGTTACCACTACACAAAGCTGTTCCTGGGGCAGTCCGACCCCTCTGGAGTATGCAGAAATATTAATCTGATGGGATGAAAAATACAATAAAACTCTTTCCTGGACTCTAGTATCACATCCTCAGGGCCACACTAGGCCTCACAGGATTTGCAGAAAGGGGTGAACAGCCTGCCTCCTGTGCACGGTGATCTAGCCCTTGAGGGTGGAACCATCCACACTTACCAACAGCACTCTTGAGGCTTGCAGGGAACCAAACTTACAAACTATCCCAGGAGGTGCAACCCTCATATCAACTTCCCTGGGGCATTCAGAAAGACATAATTCAATAAGTGTCACCAGAGTAATACCTTTCCACCATAAAGGAGAGGGGAGAATAGGCTTCAAACCATGAGGGGTTCCCTAATGTTCACAGAGGAACAAGATTGAAATGATTGGCTGTTCTAGGACTCCCCAAGAAGTGAGGTGGAGAAGCTGCACAAAGAACCTAATTACAGGGACTACAGTGTGACCACAATGAACGCCAATGGTGCTGTCCTTTAACAGTGCTTTGGCAGTTGACATATCCTAAACATTTTTCATGTCTCCTTTTCACCCAATATGGTAATCATGATGATAAGAGAGACACAGAGGATGACCACTACTTGTTTGCATCAACTGTATGGGACACCAAGGTCCTTACTGCTGGGAGTAACTAGGGCCAGTGTAATTATATCATGGAGAACAGGTTAACCCAAGCTAACCAGAGGGACAAAGACTCCTGTATACTATATGGAACATAGACCAAGGGCCCCTAACTCCTGGGCCATGGACTAGTACAGGCTCATGGCCAGATATGAACTGGGTTGCACAGCAGAAGAGGAACAGCAAGCAGGTGAGTAAAGCTTTGCCTGTATCCACAACCACTCCTACAGCGTGCATCACCACCTGAGCTCAGTCTTCTGTGAGATAAGCAACAGTGAGATAAGATCTTATTCTGTGAGATAAGATCCACAACAGTGGATCATCTTAGGAATACACCCTACTGTAAACTTGCATGAGGGAATTTGCATACTTCTTCATAGCACACTCAAACCATCCACCATCCAACCAGCTTTCCATCACCACCCAGGTCTGTAGAAAAATGTTACACAAAACCAGTCCCAGGTACCCAAAAGATTGGGAGCAGCTGAAGTAGATTTTGATACTGTGAACATTCACACCAATGTTTCTTCCTCCAGCATCCACTGCAGGCATGATTAGCTGATCACAGAACTTTGCCTTGGAAATCAAATGCAGCCTCAGACTCTTAACAGAATTACAATCATGTGCAATCAAGGTTTCCAGAAAGTTGAAATGAATATTTTCTACTACCTTCTAGAAACTCATCAGTCATGTCCAGTTGGCAGCTGAAAATGGTAGTACTAAATTAGGCATTGTTCCATATGTTCACATAACTTTTGTCATACCTGTGTCTTATGTTGTTAGTCGTATCATATTTACTTAAACAGATTATTTAAAAGAGAAACTCTGTTTCTGTCTTAAATGAGAAGGGTCAGCTTATGCCATTAATGAAAGGCAAATAGGAAGGAAAAGGAAGAAGGGGAGACAAAGGAGAAAAGAAAGAAAAGAGTATATATACTATATCTGCATATATATATATATATATACATATATATAGTATGTATATACATAGTATAGTAGTATAGGACTATAGTATATATATGTATAGTGTATGAATAGTACATATATATATAGTATATATAATATATATAGTATATGTATAGTATATATAATATATATAGTATATGTATAGTATATATATAATATCTATATATAGTATCTATAGATGGGATACTATATATATACAGTATATATGCATATATATAGTATAGATGTATATATAGATACTATACACACACACATATACACACATGTATAGTTCGACAGAACAAGTACATTCAGTGCTGGTGATGTGTATGGCTTTTTCTGATTCTTAGATCTTAGTCATGTGGAAAAAAGAGCAAGACTATGGACCTTAAAGACATGAAATCCTGAGTTCCAATCCCACCTCGGGCCCTCACCAGACTTGTCAGTTTAAAATACAAGAATCTTACTTTCTCACCTGTGGACTCTGGGTGCTAAGATTCACTTGATGGTGCCCACACAAAAGTGGTAAGCATCGCCTACAGCTGCCCGATACAACACAAGCTTAGGCATTACTTCCTCTCAGCTTCCGGCTGTAAGTTGTGGCCTATGAGAACTCAGGCTGGAGAAGTTCTGACAATTTCAGAGGGGCAGGTCAAGTCATGCAGCACCAGAAGAGCTGGCATCATGGAGCGTCTTACACAGAGACCTCTGGGTGAGAGAAGCCGACTTCCGACATCTAACCATGTGGTCAAGAGGGAGTAACTTACTGTTGTCTCTGAATCCAGTCCGATCTCTGCAGTGACAGCAAGAGAGGACCTACTGAAGAATTTGAAATAGCACCGGCCACACAGCGGAACAGATACATTTTGGCTAGTTTGTTTAAGTCATTGTCACTTATCATTGCTAACAATGACTTTCTTTCATAATCACATTAGGGTCCAGAGGACAAATTCAGCACACAGAAACATTTTGTTTCATTCCCGCAGGGTGTTATTTTAGAAAATGGAGTTTGTTGCCAATCTCTACCAGGGATTATACTACAAAACCCAAACTTCTTGTTTGTTTTAAAACTTGAAAGGACGGATATCTCAGGCTGGACTCTCACAGCCACAGCCCAGAGGGCTCTAATTCCTCACACTCCTTACAGCACACAGTTCCCCACCTGGCCAGCAGCCTCGGATTTTCCAATCTTTGGTCAAATTCCTTAAATTCTTGCCTTCATTTGAAATTCCTCAACTTTTTCTCTTAGACATTTTTTTTTTTAATATCAAGAGCTCTAAGTGGCAATGACAAGAATAGACAATGAATAAGATGAAGTCTTCCCTCAGGAAATCCTCAGCAACCTGAGTGGCAGATAATGGCTGAGGATAAAGATAGGATCAAAGCGAAAACAGGATAAAGACCCAGCTCTCTCCCCTCACAGAATCCAAAAACGAGCTGGCAGAGCTTAAGGATCAGAAGTGTTCAAGCTGTGTCTGAGTCCTTCTCCGTGTTGCTCATCTCATGTGGTGCAGGCCGTGAGCAGCCCATATAGCTCTCTGCAAAGGGCCCACTGTCCACCCTGTGATCTCAGGCTGCCTCGGACTGTGGTTGGCAGCCTCTGCCCAGCAGAAACACCTTTAAGGGGGCTGGACACATTTTGCTAGACCAGGAAAAGGCACACTTCAAAATCCAAAGTGAGTACCCATGACTGGTAAAGCTGAAAAATCTTGAGTGAAACCTGTGTACACACACAAACTCTTTTCTCTCTCTCTCTCTCTCTCTCTCTCTTTCTGCTGGTTCTGATTTGCTGAGGACTCCTACCTAAATAGACCGGGCAGAGCTCACAATGGGTGGTAGGTCACAGTCAAACGTGACCATCTCTCCCAGGGAGTCACTCTTAAACTGAGAAGTTCGACCGCACCCAAATCCTCCTGGGCTGTGACAGGCTGACTGCAATGTCTTGTTCCCACTCTGAGAGTCCTAGACCCTGGATTCTCAGGTAACTCAAGGATTCATCTCCCTGACGGAGGGGCTAGGCCACCCAACAGTGTCCTGGGAAACTGCAGCAGACCCTCCTTTGCAGTCCAGTCTCCTCCTACACCTTCACCTCCTTACCCCCCTCGGCCTCTTCGGTTTCTCCTCAGACAGAAGGGAACACAGTATCACCTCAGGCTCCTAATACAGTGTTTTGAATTTTAGAATTTTTTTCAGACTTTGGAAAGTTTGCATATCCATAATGAGGAACCCCATTTAAACACAATATCCAAGCCAAACCGCATCTGTTTTACACACACACACACACACACACATATATATTTAAGCATTTAGCCTAGAGATAATTTTATATTTGTAATGATTCTTTGCACAAAACAGTTTGATGACACAAAACTTTCTATTTGCCCCACTCAAAATCTTGTGCATTTTGGATCTGAGATTTTTCTCTGACAGATGTGAGGGATCAGAGGGACGATCCACTGTCACAGACAAAGTTAACACCCCGGCCCAGGGGGTCTTAACCTACCCAGTCATGGGGCGGGCTTTAGAACACACAGCAACACATGCTGTCTCAATCCCAAAGCTCCACTCAATTTAGCTGCTGGACGTGACGCTGCCCGTTTCAGCCCACATCCCCTACCGCACACCAGCTTCCTGAAATTTCTGTGCGTCCCAAGTCCCCTTCTGTCTTCCTGCCTGTTGAGCATCCTGCCCGGAAGGCTGGTGTCCAGTGTCCCCTCGGTGGGTTCTACCCCGGGCTCAGGGTCGTCACTGCACCATTTCCATCCCATACCTTCCTTCTGTTATCATCACAGCACTGGCTGTCACCTGTGCTCAGCCTGTTTCTGTGCTTACGATCTATGATTCTGTATTTCTGATCCATCTCTGCTGTCTCTTTTGTCCACCTTTTTATTTAAACTGCCTGGGACAGTACCAGGCACATAGTAGGTACTTAGTGAGTATCTGTCAGACTCAACATTGGCATATGGGAGGGCGTGTGCTTCCAGGTGTGTGCACTGGCTGGCAGAGAGTAGGTCTCAATACAGAGCTCCTCAAGTAAATACAGGCTACCAGTGAAGCCCAAGCTAGAATAGCATCTGACACGTAGTAGGTGCTAAATAAATGTCTGTGAATCTATGAGTTGAAGGAATAAATAGCTATGGTGCTGGGCACATACTAGGTGCTAAAAAATGTGTCAAAAGCCAGGCATAGTGGCGCACACAGGAGGGTCATGAGTTTGTGGCCAACCTGGGCTACAGAGGGAGTTCAAGGCCAGGCTGATCTACACAGTGAGACCCTATCTCACAAAGCCAAAAACAAAACAAAAAACACCCAGTTTATCAAAGCAAAAATGTGTGGGAGAAATGACTGAAGACAGGACACCACTTGCTCACTGTGTCACCCTAAGATGCTGACATGGCACCTGGTATGCAGTAGGTGCTCGAATGACATCTGTCTGTCGGATGGATGGCGTTTGAGTGACTAACAGGTTTTCAGGAGGGAGGAGACACACAGTGGGAGTTGGAAGACACTCCTCAGACCCAGGAGCCCCTCCAGCCTCACAGCCAAGATTGCAGGAACCTTCCCGGTGTTAGCCTGGGAAGCTGTCAGCATGGGGCAGGAGCTCCCCAGGGTTGTGTTGAGGGGGTCCTCGAAGCCCCAGGCTCAGGCGCCCAGCATGGAGACTCTTCTGCGGCCCGCACAGCCTCCAAAAAGGCCCCTGGGTAACAGCCCGGCAGCGTCTATTGTCCGCACCCGGTCACCAACAAGGAACAGCTGCGTGCAGTGTGTTTATTCCTCCCCCTCAGAGCCTCTGTGAAGAAAGACAAACGCTTGTTCTCCAGGCCACGATTCAGCAGCTGAAGGCAGTGAAGAAAACGGTGTTTATTTCTAACAGGATAAAGAGGGGGGACTTGTAGGAAGTTTGGACACTGGCAGGAAGACAGCTCTCTGGGAGGGGGCAGGCCTCACGGTGAGATCGTGCTGGGTGTCAGCCTCTCTAGGGAGACTGCACAACTGTTCCAACACACCGCTGGCTATTTAGGCCAAACAGCAAGTAGGGAAGGCAGAGAAAGATCTACTTGCTATTCAGAGCAGTGACACACTGAACACAGCCACCTCATATAGCTGTGCGGACTGCTGAGGGAGAAACCTAGCCAGAGATGTTTGGTCAAGCCACTCTCCAGAGTGAGGGCTGCATCTTCCAGGGAAAGGCGTCCCCTTCCTCTGCAGTGATCACTGGCTGAGCCGTGCTCCACCGAAGGAGGCCACTGGTCTACAGAAACTCACACACAGGCATGATGGAGCACTCTGCAGGCAGTGTCCACTAGGCCCGGTTAATACTCATCAGGATGGAGGGCTCCCTGCCCCGGGGATTGTCCTGTGACCAGCAAGACTTCACTACACTGGAGAAGTGAGAAGCGTCCCTACAAGAGAGCAGGCCAGGAAACCACTGGATCTGTGGGCACCTGGTTATGGGTTCTGGGTCCCTCGGAAATGAGGTCTGAGGGGGAAATTTAGCCCTGGAGTCAAGGGCACTGAACGCCAGTGGGGAACAGGACGGTGCAGTGGTTTAGACCTAGAATGTCCCCCCAAGAGCCTCACGTTTTCTTCAAAGTCAGGCTGTGAGAAGATGACTGGTACATGGTGGACTCTACTCAGCAGATGGATCCACTGATGGAATCTGCAGATGGATGTGCTCTTAGGAGGCGGGGCCTGCTCAGAAGAGGAGTCACTTGGGTGTGACCCGGAAGGGTTCGTCTCCCTCTCAAGGCCCTCCCTTCTCTGCTTCCTGGCTGTCATGATGTGAGCAGCCTTCCTCTGCCAGACCTTTCTGCCATCCTGTTTCTGTCTTGGATGGAACTAAAAACATTAGTCAAGATAAACTGTCCTTTAAGTTATGAGTGTCAGGCATTATATCTCAGAAATTAGAGTGAGGGAAAGAAGGAGAAAGGGCACGAGGACACAGCAGGTTGAAAGAATCGGCCAAGGTCAGCATGAACACAGGTTCAGGAACATCCAGAAAGTAGCCTCCAGCTTGGTTCCTGAAGGCTCTAGACAATACCTTAGAAGATTTCCAGTGAAAGCAACATGGCAACCATCGCACTGCGCCCCCATGGGCCAAGGTGCGCCTTTCTAGAGCCCTTACAACTTCCTGATTACGCAGGAGTTTAGCCAGCTATTCCCAGGCTGAGTCTGGTCCGCTGACTGTTTTCATAAATAAAGTTTTATTAGAACTCAGCTCCACCAGCAGCTCCTATGCTTTGGATGATGAGAGCAGGGCTGAACAGACCACATGGTCTGCAAAGGCATTTCTGATCCCTCTCCCATCACATAAAATATCTGCGCACCCTTCTAGCGCACTGTTTACATATCCAGCAAAATGCTTAGTGTGTAAGGTTTGTCATCCACATCCAGAATGTCAGTTCCATGAGGAAGGCACTTCTGGTTCACAAATACATTTCTCACTTTTAGGGCACTGCCCAGCAGATATTAGGTGTTCAGTAATTACTCACCTGAGGGCAGAGTTTCTTTTATTACTGTCTCATTTTGAGCCTAGGCAGATGAGCCTTTAGAGTCCAGCAACTTCGAGCAGAGAGCTCAAGCTGGTCTGCAGTGGTCCCAGGGTTCAAATCTAGGTTGTTCCACTCAAGACAGGGGACCCTTCTTTATTTATTTATTTATTTTTTTTTTTTATTTATTTTTTTTTTTTTTAGGTTTTTGGAGACAGGGTCTCGCTTTGTGGTTCAGGCTGGCCCTGAGCTCAGCCTCCAACTCACATCACAATCCTCCTGCCTCTGCCTCCCGAGTGCTGGGATTACAGGCGTGAGCCACCACGCCCGGCACTGTGGTATGTGGTACTGGTTGCTGCTGGGTGTGGGTCTCCACACCCAGT